>JAJVSH010000150.1:72759-85167 GCA_021460005.1 Tetramorium alpestre | reverse complement strand
GCGCTCCACAGGTATATCGGCAGCTCGAAAATCGGAGTGACGATTAAACGGAGATAATTTTATTCTGATACGCTATAATTATCTCACGACGATCAACGCGCAACGTTTATATATTATTAACGCCAAACGCAAATAGCCGAACGCTCGAAAATGAGCGCGTGAGCCGCGCTTGAAAATATCTTTCCTAGCGGCTCATTAACGTCGCCTGTCGTCGTTTCGTTAATCCCGACGGAAACACGCGCGCCGCGTTTTATGCTTCGAAACTCCTGTAAACTATTTTGGGGACAGCGAGTATGTGTTGGCAGAGTCACGGCGTGCGTCGCGCTGATTTACGTGCGTCATAAATCAAAGCGCGATTCGGTAATACAATGCTGATTGTTGCGCGCCGAGGGACGAGAGATGGAAAAGCGAGCGGAATCGGGCGTCCGATCGGCTTTCCAGAACAGACACAGCCGCGTCGACGGTGCGCTCTCTTTCTATTCAGAGATTCCATACCTCTCTAATATTTAACAGGCACAAAAATATTCGTAGGCACGGCTGAACTTGCAGTCTAATGAATAAGCGATTGAATTTCTAATTTGCTTCGCGAGGAGTATAAAGATTCGACGAACCATTTGTCAAGATCCCGCGGTAGCTGGACCATTAATTTGATTCGGAACAAGGGCAAAGCACCGGCAATTTTTTAACGTCCAATTCGCGCGAGGAAAATATTTTCCACTTTTCCCATGGGGACTTTTTCGCGACTTTGCAAAAATGGTACTTGTGTCGGTGAAAAAAAAAATCGGCTCGACAATACTGGAAAAGAAAAATAAAGAGAGAGAGATAAAAGATGATTGAAAATTTCAGCAAAAGTCACTGACAATGAGAGAAATGTTTTGTATTATGAACCAAAAGTTTTGTTGATATGTGCTCAAGAAATTTATTTAGTTGCTGTAAACAAACATGTTATTTGCTTATATCTTGTCAAGTCGCTTTGGTTTAGAAAACAAAACAGAATTGTTCAGAGAATAAAACTGTTTTGTCCTCTAAACGACTTAACAAGATATAAGCAAATAACATATTTGTTTACAGCAACTAAATAAATTTCTCGAGCATATATCAACTTTCGGCTCATAATACAAAACATTTCTCTCATTGTCAGTGTGAGATGCGGGCGGAGGGAAGTTTCCCCGTCTCGAGGGGCATAAATTAGCCTCGACAATCAAAAGCCGGCGGGCGGCATTAGCGGATTAAAATATTACGTTCGAACGTTCCCGTTAACTTTCACGAGCGCAATTAATATATAGCCTCGCGTTGCCGTAATGGCCTGTTGCAATTCACGGCATTAATATCTGTCGGCGTCGCGCCATTAGTACAGACCGACCGTGAGCGGCGCGGCGAGTTAGCGTTGCATGATCGTTGCATTTTAATTACGGCGGAACATCTGTTCGGTGGACGTATCAGTCGACGAGAAATATCGCTTCTCTATACGTTAATTATACCGAGTGCATCATCGTGACCACTCCGTGCCCGGGAGATGCGCGCGCGAAGGCGCCGATATTAAATTCCCGCACTTACATGCTAATGACGTCTGTATCGGGCAATAGCATATTGATTATATCTCCCCGGAGTCTCTCGCTCTTAACAAAGAGAAAAAAGAGAGAGAGAGAGACTCCGCGCGCGGATGGTCATCGGCAATGTTCCGCATCATCTGGCGCGACGTATTCCAGGGATTCGTAGGATTTATAACATATACGAGCGCGCGCGAAACTCCATCTTCTCCTGGTACACGCTCGGTTTCGCCGCGAATCAAGATCATTAGTCGCAATTTTCATAGGTATAGAAGTTTAGAATTAATACCCGGCAGATTTGTCATTGTTAGTGGAAGTAATTCAATTTCGACGTTGACAGGTCGTTAGGAAAAAATCTGAGGGGGACACGTCGCTCGCGTAAAAAAATTTCTCGATAAATCAAAAGGGCGGGCGGTAGCCGTGGGATAAGTTTGTCCGACGCACCCTTTATCCACGTCACTTCTCGCTCCGTCGAAAGAGTGACGTGGCGCTACAGATTGCGGTTTGCGCGTCATTAATTGGACTTGCCTCCATCCAGACGCGTCACGCGCCAAGTTTCGAGAGTTGTCAGATCGTATATTGCAGTGCAGCGGTTGATCGAAAATCACTGACGTTATATGTTGCTTGAAAAGAGGTCGAGCTTGTCAAATGATCAGACTCGCAATCGACAAATAATTAATTATTACTAATGTGAATCGCTTAATACTAACGATTGTATCAGCGTATTTGAAATATTTAAACATAAGAAAATTTTACGTATCAACGTTGACACGATTTATTCACTTTCGAAATGCAGACGGTGGGAATTTTATGTTGAAAAATGTAAATCAATAATTCAATTCTAAAAGGCAATATTATGGCTGTACATGATAGATTTAATATTTCGAAATATTGCTTTTAAACGAAAATTACGAATTTTATGATAAATGTAGCTTTGCATAAAAAAAGATTACATTCTAAAAAAAAGCTGTGGAAAAATAATTCTCTTCTTTGACACGACACTCGCATCGAGGATTAACAAAGTTTTTCAAAATTAACTTGTCATTTCTCGACACAAATATCTCACTCGGAATTACGTACAAACGCAATTTGTTTATTCAGCTTATAAAAATTTCCTATATTTTCATTTCAGCTGGATGCGAAGAAGAGTCCACTCGCACTGCTCGCACAGACCTGCAGTCAGATAGGAGCGGATCCACCGTCCAACAAATCGTTATTAAGTTCCTTGGACAAGACATCGAGTAACAGAACATCCAAAAGTACGGATCAGTCTCGCGAGAAGTCGTCGCCGGTCATAACGGTGTCAGCGACGGTGCCGACGAGCGACGCCGGCAAGACCAGCTTCAAGCCGTACGAATCCTGCCTGGGACGTGAGAAAGCGTGCACGCCGGACGAGTCGCGATCGACGTCGAGCCACTCGACGTCCGGGCGCTCGAGGACCCCCGGCAACAGCAGTAAACGATGTCCGAGCAATCAGAGTGCCGCGTCGACGCGCGCGGTCACGCCGCAAGGTAGGAAAACGGCAACACCGAACGGCGAGGTCGCGCGGGACTCACCGGCCTCGAGAAGCTCGGCACCCTCGGTGCCGTCGAGCACAGCGGCGGACGCCGCGACGAGCCAGCCAACCGTGAGTAGTCCCTCATTACAAGTGAAACCCGCCTACAGTCCCGTGAGCGTGCTAGCGATGGCCGATCCATCTATCAAGGATCTCCCATTGGGCACGTTCAAGCCCGGCGTGAGTCTACCAGTCTCCACCGCCGCCTACTTGGGCTACAGCCCCGGTCAACTGCCCATCGACGTGATGGCCACGTCGCTCATGTCCCATCACGCCGCCCTGAAGAACGGCATCAACCCCTATCTTTACGCGCGATTGAAAAGCACCGGCGGACCCAGCGCGGACAGCCTGTTGCCGATATGCCGCGATCCCTTCTGCACCGGCTGCCAGCTCAACTCGCACCTACTGTCGAGCCCTGCGACGGCGGCAGCGGCGGCGGCGGCGGCGGTAGCCGCCAACATCACCAACGGCAAATTGCCGTCGGGAGCGAGCGCGACGCCGGGTTCATGCCCGGCCGGGTGCGCTCAGTGTGATCACAAACCCGGCAGCGTTTCGCCCTACGGGTCGCTCGGCGCGGTTTACGCGCACGCGCAGCTCGCCGCTCTGGCCGCGGGCACGCAACTACCCTACGTCTGTAACTGGATCGCCGGCGACACCGCGTACTGCGGCAAGAGATTCACCACGTCCGAGGAGTTGTTGCAGCATCTGCGAAGTCATACGAATGTCGCGGCGGGCGGCACGACCGACCCGGCCGCCGCGCTCTCCCTGCTGCCCGGGCCGCCCCCGGCGCTGCATCCGACTCATCCTCTGTTCGCGCGGTCTTACCCTACGCCACCCTTGAGTCCGCTCGCCACCGCGCGCTACCATCCCTACGGGAAACCCTCGCCGCTCCTGACGCCGTCTCTGTCGACGCTCGGCCTGCCGCTTCCGCCGCCACCGCCGCCGCCGCCGCCGCATCCACACGCCACCGCCGGACTGACGTACTTCTCGCCGTACTCCATCTACGGTTCTCGTCTGGGCGCCACTTCCGGCATGCATCAATGAGTTGTCGGCAGCGAGCCCAACTCACCTCACGACGCTCACGACGCGACGAGTCGACTGGCGAACTGTGATTCTCTGCTACGGATTCGAGGACGTGTGGAACGAACAGTCATCGCGCTGCTTTTCCTCACCGAATCTCTCTCTCTGTACAGGAACCCTGGAGTCATAGAACGGATCACCGAAGCGGTAGAAACGTTTTTTTCTCGATTATACTACGCGATGGTATACTCGGTGCGTCTTCCGCAAGCTGTACGCTAAGCTTTTTTTACCTTCTAATTGAAAAATCTAATATAGAATCCGAAAGTAATATGCACATGAAACATCCTCTAGTTATCTCTAAGTGCGAATCATTACTGTTTCGATGTTGCAGACAGATTTTTCGTATATTTTATAGATACTGAAATGCTAAGTTTTCGTTTTGAAAATAGGTCTCGATGGTATATTCAAGCGTTCTACTGCGAGCGCTATTTTCAACAAAAAGTAATATACTATTTTATTATATCTGTATGTTTGATCTTTTACTATCAAAGAGATAAAATACCGCCGTTATCGCGTATGCCTACCTCAGCTTTGCAAGAGTAATGATTCAATCTTGTCGCTGCATTTTTGAAATACTTTTAGGGCGATTAATCCTCGTTCAGCAGTAATAATTGAGTAATAATGCATGAGAAGAGCAACGCGGAATTTTATAAAATTATTTCTTTTTCAGTAAACTGTAAAAATATGTAATATATGTACCTACATCGATTGTTTGATTGCTTTCAAATAATTGTTTATTCTTTCATTTTTTTCCATTTTCGATCGTTATATTCGTCGATCTTTATTATTCTACAAAGTAATTTAATTTCACAGTAAAATCATAAAAAAATTTAGAAAGTACTTGAAATGGATATCTTGTATTATTTGTGGTTAAACGGAAGGACTCAGGTACCGCATTCCATGCAACTAAACATTCCGCTGTCCGAAGGTTAAACGCCTAACGCAAACGAAAGCAGTCGCCGAGTTGACTGCTTTCGTCTGTTATTCGGCAATATCTTTCAGACTCGTAATTTTCTTGCCACTAAGAGCATCGGAGAACGAATCGCTTCGCATCGGTTTAGAGCAGAAGCGACGAATTTATGACGAAAGCCCGTATTAAACGGCAGTGCACGCCGGAAAGGCCGTACATTTTGGATGTGTGCAATTTAACAGTGCTATTAAATTAATAAATTCTTTCAGAGAACCGACAAGATTTTAATTTACGATTAAAAGTTGCGTAACGCGCGAGAGTAAATTTTTCGATATTTTATTCGCTCTCTGTCCATCTACTCTGTCGGACGTACCTCTCAGTATCGGATGACGAGTGCCACACCAAACGTCGAAAAACCAATGTTTAACTGTGATTTCCGAGTGAGAAAGTTGAGCGAGAAAGAGAGGGAGAGAATGCGATGCGATGAGCTTCCGCGAGAGAGATTATACGCGTGCGAATATGTGTGTGACTAGAATTTGTTAATAAACGCGCAATTACGGGGATTTTATTTCGAACGAAAGTAATCGTCGTAATCGAATAGACGGACGCTTTGTCACGCATTTACTTCAATCGCAAGAAGAATTCGCTATATGCAAATTACGATAATTTTATATAAATATAAACCTATTGTCACAGTGGTTTCTTATGTTTATGTCATTCAAAAGAAGAACGTATAAAAATACATTTCATGTTTCGATGCGAGATTTATTTATTATTTATACTGTTTGATTATGATTTATATTGCTATTATTATTGCGAACAATTAATTTTCCAAGTGAAATTTGGGTTACTAAAATTTTAATATTATCTTTTATTTAAATATTTTTTTGGCATGTTATATTTTTTTTACGAGCAAACGTGCAGATGTGCATAATTAATATTTTATCATCCTACTTTTTACTTCGTGCAGAAATATTATATAATTAATTATTTCAGACATATACATATATTGCGTAGTATCCTTTGTTTAAAATAGTTGTGTACTTTTGCTTAGCATTTTACATGCACATTTGAATACAAATAGGGAAATAATGAATATTTGCAATATTTTTTAATATTTTTAGCATTTTATTCATTCGAAATTAATCGGGACTGCTACGGAACAAATTTAGTTATCGTCACTTTCGACTGAAATATTCTCCGTTTTTGCGATTGTGGGAAATAAATAATTGATATAATATAATCACTATATATGTACTATTTATAAATTATATCAATGTCCTACTTCCCTTGTAATTATTGTACATTTGTTTATAGATATATAAACTCTAACAAATCCCTAATGAAGAAGCGAATAGTTCGGATATACATATATGTATACATACGTATATAAATATACATATGAATATAATATATACATATATATGTATATATGTATGTATCTACATCTATTTTTGCGTAACCAAAGTTTTAGTAACTATCGATATTGTCGATATTATGTAGCACATCGAACTTTACGTATTGTACATGACATTATATTGAAGAGCGACGTGAATGACTATTATTACAAGATATTGTAATTTGTAAATAGCTTTATTATAACGTAACGTTCGTAGTTATAATGTCGAAAGACATTGCGAATGTGTCGAGGAATTTGCTCACAATTCTGGTTCTTATGTTGACTCTATGTATGTCTGATTTTTATATGTGGTTACAAAGCTTTGTATTTACTTGGCACGTGTCAGTGTCGTTATCTACATCAACTCGTCGTTATTCTATAATTGTTTTATTCTATGTTATATTCGAAAGTTTGATTTTTTCAAAACCGAAATACAGCAAATCGTTTCGTACAAAAAATGAAAAAATTCTCGTTTTTATTAATACCATCATTATCATCCCAAATTAGCTTACAATTAGATCTCTTGCGAAACATCTCTTACGAAAAACTTCACTTTCCTATCCGTACTTTTCTTTCAATTCATCTTTTTAATTATCTTGATGTCGAATGTACATTTATGATATTTATTTAAAATGATTTTATGCAAGATATATTTATGGTATTTATTATATCGATTACAGAAATATGAGAAATAACATTTACAAGCTTAAATCGAATAATTAAATTGAAAATATAAAATCGTTTCATTAATTCATAAAATGATAATTAAGTATAATACGCAATATATGTTCGATAAAAAATACGACTTATTATAATACATAAATGAATGTCTCCATTTATCGTTATTTTCATTAATATTTATAATAACTATTGATGTCTTGTAATTGATCACGAATAAATTATTCTTCATAATTTTCCTCGAGATCCAAGAGTTAAGATTTATTCACAAGAATATTTGCGCGAAATTCATATTATGAAACTTTTTTACGACAGTGCTTTATCGTGTGCAAAATGAGTACACGCAGATATATACAATAATGAATGATACGATATGTAAATTCGCCTAACGTTCAACCGACTGCGCAAATTAATAATGTTCAGTCAAATGCTCCGGTGAGAATTATAAATTATGGTCGTCATCGCTTCTGTCGTGTTACGGCGAATCAATATTAGCGCACTCGCGTTTCCAGTGTAAGCACAACCTTAATCACCGTTGCTACATTGAAATAAATCATTTGCAATATAACAAACGATCGCGTGATAAAAGCATCGATTTCCCGATGACAGCTGATGACAATTTACCGTCCCCCGGGAACTTAAATTATTTAAATTACGTCATAAAATTGATTTCTGGCTGGATAACGTTTATATGCCAACTTTACGGATGGTGAAGCGCGTAACTGTTATTATATCAGATGGATCTGAATTTCCATTCTCTATGGAAATACCACGAAAACTGCAAAATACCTAAACGATATCTCCTAAACGATTCGCATGTCGCGAGTTATTATCGCTTTTCCATCGCATGAACGGGCATCGATAGCACGCGACATGCGACATCATGAAGCGTCCCGTGTGAATGTGAGGACGATAAAAAAAAAAAAAAAAACCGGCAGCCACGATAATTTTACGATAAGCTGAATAAAGAAAAGGGCGTGCTCCTTCCGCGAAGGGAGGGGAGCTGGTGACCACGCCACGAAACAAAAAGCGGAAGCAGATGCACGAAAAGTCGAACCGGCTTGCACGCGGGGTGATTTCGCTTGCCCTTTAAGTGATTTATGGACAGACGCTGCGACTCCATCTACTTGACCTATTCACCTCGTTACAAAGGATAATGTATTCATGAGTGGCCAACCTTAGCCGCGTTAGCTTCTATCGAGCCGCGTTACCGCGAAAGCGAACGCGTAGAAAAATCGCCTCTGACAAAGATCCCAGCTTTAAATCGCGATTGTGTTTGGATTCATGGCGACCGTCTACATTTCTTTTCTTTTAAGGGTGTCTCTTCTCTTTACATGCGCATAATGTTTATCATTTCCCATCGAACGCTACTCGCGGCTACTATAGTGTGTAACGTCTGTTCTTGGCCGTGACAAGAAAGTTACGCATCAAGTACCTAGTCAAGAGTGCTCTTCCGGCAATGTTTTGCATCGGGGAAGGCATCGACGGCGATAAAAGAAAGCAGCGGCACTTGCTGAAGAGTGCTTCAAACGGATTAGTTGGCGCCAGTGAATTCAATGGTTTCCGTTCGCTAGGCGGCAAACCGGTTTTATCATGTTTTTACAATATCTCTTCTCTATGTATTCCGTTTTTCGTTTATATATATTTTTTTTATTTTTACATATTTTACAAGTATCGATTTTATTTCCTGCCTTATCTTCGAAACTCGGACTATTATGAAATAATGTATAAAATGTATTGTATAAAAATGATAATCTTAAATTTATTGACTTAATTTCTTACTAAATTTATTGACTTAATCTTCTCTTTCTATCTAAATTTATTGACTTAATGTCTACTTTCGAAAATCTTTCTGAGAATTCTTTCAGTTTATTCTTTACATTCACGTTAATCACACGATAATGAATGAAACGATTCTGAACGGACATATTAAATAATATTTAAATGTGATAATAAATGATAATCTTTTTTCTTTCGAAATATTAAGATTGAGAATCGCGAAGATCATCAATCTGAACGGAATAATCAACAGAGAACAAATAGAAGGCGATTATCTGACCACATATATGTATAGACGCACGCACGCGCCAAAGCTATTACTACTCTATAGATCGACAGCTTTCGCAATTGGAATTGGAGCGAATCGTAGGAAGGGATTTACGCGGAAAAGGACCCGAGTAATCCAGGGCTTCGATAAGGAACGAGAGGGGTTAGACCGATACAACATTGCCGCATAAACGAATTAGACAGCGTAACACAGTTAGGCTGATTGGTCGCGCGCGATTAGGAAGCAATTACCTCCGCCAAACGAGATTATATGGCCGCAGGCTTCGTCATTTCGCATTACTCTCTCATTTCGGACTCCTTCGAAAACTATCCTACAAATTGATCCGGGGTTTCACGAGCAAGGTTGTTTGCGAAATCTTTGATATTATTATTTAGCTTATACGGCGCGTTAGCGAAGAAGCATTGATGTACGGTAAATATCGTTGGTTCAATTAATAATTAGCTATATTTTAAAACTAATCAACTGATGTTTTGAAAAACATCTCATACACGCTTCGACTGCAAAGTACGATTTACGATACAGCTCAGTTGGATTATAAATCGGTACCGGTGCCATGGACAAAGAATATTGAGCGATAAACGATCGCATACTTATGTTACACATGGAATACAAATTCAGTGTGTTTTCAAAAAGTTAAGACGGCATCCAATCCGCAGTTGGACAATTCGATATGGGACAAGCCCCCGACTGAGGCTATAAGATTCTGCCTACTCTACGTTAAGGGTAAGACAAACGATGCGTCAGCGCAACCCAAGTAGAAGAGATTAGTCTCGGAATGATGAACGGCCGACGAAAAAGTACGGCGTGCGTTCCAACTGTATATTACAAGGCCGTAAAAGGCAGGGAAGAGGCAGCGCGAAGAGGATATCTTGACGAGAAGAAACGAGCAACGACGTCAGCGCGGTTACTCGCAATTAGTCAAGTTTTCCCGTACGCGAGCGACCGTGTCCGGTGACCACGCTTATTTATAGCCCCCGGGATACGTGTGAACACGAAGTGGACGCGGACAGCCCGACAGGGACTGTGACGGGGATGCTGGGATCGCGCGCTCTCGGTATTGGGGAACTCGGGACCTAAATCTTCAGTCGCGAACAAAGAAATCGTCGATGCGCGAAGAAACGGAGCCGCGTCGTCCAAAGCGCAATTACAATACGCCTGGAAAGCACTATTAAACACATAATTTTACAGTACAATTTCGTCCGTGCTGTACAGTTTAAAAACATTAACAATGCTTTGCAACGTAGCATCGCCAATGCACTTGAGGAAATCCGTATATATTGACTTTCCTGAATATTGCCGAGTAATTGTCTACCTAAACTCGACGATGCAGCCCAGGTTTTAGGCCTCTCTGCCAGCAACATCTGTATGTGTGTGCGCGCGCCCGCGTTGCGTGCCGCGATGCGTGCCGAATCTCTCGATGGTTTCTTCTCCTTTCATTCGCCAGTAATCGATTATTATACGGCGGATATTTCCTTTGAGTCGAATGGACGGGGTCGTCGCGCAACTGCCATTGTGATTTGTGGCCCCGGGGTGAGATAAATTGTGTTGTACAAATACCCCATAACGACCGCGAAAAGCTTCAGAACTCGACTAGGGTGAGAATTGGCCCGTTGCAACGGCGACTAACGAAGAGTAAAACCGATAGCATACAGAATCGCTCCGGGAAGCTAACTGTCCTTTAATTTCTTTGTTCGTCGCTATTTCTATTCAATTCTCGATCATCACCACGATATCCAGCTATTTTTAACGGGTTTAACAGTTAATATAGCAATCTTCTTCGGGGTTCATTCGTATGAATTTTTATCGATTAATAATGTTGAAATATTGCCAATTAAAGTTAACACGATTATAACGAAATGCTATTGGTATGCAATATTGCATATTAAAATTCTGGTTGGAACTTCGTTCGCAATTACTTATTAAACATGCTTTGATATAGATGACGAAGTATACTATTGATATGCACATTAACCCTTCGAGACTATATCTCTTTTTTCAGTGCCACACTGGATGATCGCCAATATTTCCACATTTTAACTCATGTATTTTTGATTGCAAGTAAAGTGCTTTTTATTGAAAAATATTTAAAAATATATAAAACAAAAATATATAAAATATATAAAAAAATATATAAAAAACAGATAATTAAACGATAACAATGGTTGTACGGGCTATCCTAAAAATATCGGATTCTGAATTTTCGTCTGGTCATTACTCAGAATGGCCTCGGAGGTTAATATCGAAAAAATATTTGTAAAACATTTTATTTTGGAATTAACTTATAATATTTTTAAAACACATCTTTATTTTTTAATATAATCCAAATCAATGGACCTCAATGCACTTGATGAGCCTAAGAACTATTTTCTTGATTCCGATGCCATTGAAGTCTTCCACCTACTCTCTCAACTACTCTCTTTTATAACTCTTCTGCTCTATTATTCATGAAGTTCATCAACTAACTTGTTTTTGTTTACGGCGAAGACATAAGGAACAAACAAAATATAGCAAAATAGTGTTTTGAATTTAAAACAAGAAGAAATGATGTTTATGATGTACAAAGGAGTGTCACCAATAAATTTATTTAAAAAAATTGAAGAAAATATTTATACTGATAGGCGTTTAATAATCGATAAATTTCATGAACAACAGAGACTAGTTAAAAAAGAATAGTAAAAAATCCAGCGGGAGATTTCTATGATATCAAAGAAACTAGTTCCCAAGCTCATCAAGTGCATGGAATCCATGGTGATTATGTTGAAAAATAAAGATATATTCTAAAAGTATTATAAATCACTCCAAAATAAAATGTTTTACAAATATTTTTTTGGACTTTGTATCTTTACATTACAAATAATTTTTATAACTTTACATTATAAATAATTATTATAACTTTATATACAAGATGTCCTATTTTATTCTTCAAAAACTTTTATTTTTAATTGTAGAAAAAAATGTTTCAGAATTATATGACTTGAAGGGGGACAAATAATATTAAAATTAATTTTTTTTAAATCGACTTTTTAAAGTCACATAAAGGTCATCGCCATTTTTTAAAACGGAATTCTATATTTTTTTTTCACATAATATGATTCTACTTATTCTGCATATAAAAGTATTAAGATAGAGTTGTCAAAAAATCAATAAGTTATGAAATATTTTATACTT
>JAJVSH010000150.1:48362-72104 GCA_021460005.1 Tetramorium alpestre | reverse complement strand
TATGTAATATATTACACTCATCCAATTTATTAATTTTTTTTATTAACAAAAATATAAAAGCCTAGTTTCTTGATTTCTTCCGTATGTTCACTGATTTACTAAATACATGTAAGTAGACAACACGCGACATCTGGAAACTAGAACGAAAAATATAAGCTCTCAATAGAATCAGTCGATTATTTTCTTGCATGTGTATCATGGATCATATACTTGATTGTTATTTGTTTTGAAACAAATTTGAAAACAAAAATTAAACAATAGCGCTAATCAGATATTAATTCCAATCGGATAATATTAGAAAAATAGTTTAAAGTAAGAATCAATTTTACATAAGAATATCGATTTTAATGTATATATGTATGTATGTATTTATATTAGATATTTATACACACATATTACAGAAAAATAATTTTCTTCTTGCTTTCTCTATTTTTTTATTATTAAATTTCATATAAATATGTTACATAATTATTATTAGGTGTACAAATTAATTCTCGGCCCCTACCTTTCATCGATTACAGAATCAAATTGGAATTTTTTTCCCATCATATAGTTATTTTAAAGTGCTATCTTTTAGCTTTAAAATGAGGTATAAGGATGCTGTTTCATGGCAGTCAGAACTTCGGAATCTCGAAAAAGTAACGGAGAAGAGAAGGTCAACCAATAATATTTTTAAATAAATAATGACTGTTTAAAGAGTACTAAAAAAATATTTAAAAAATTCATTTTTATTAATTTGAAATGTATTCTACTACTGAATCTACTCTAGTTTACTTACTATTTTAAGTATTAGATTATGAAATATCGGATTTTTTAGAGAAGAATAAAAATCATTTTTTATTAAAGTTAAATAAACATTAACATTTTATTAAAATAGACACTATCTAATTGTATGACTTTTTTTGGCAATGTTATTCCAACAAAAAAATTCCTTCAAAAAATTTTAATTTTTAGAGAACATAATGTACATACAGAAAAAAGTGTATATAAGTGTTTGTTTGACTTATATTTATTTTACTAAAAAAAAATTAAGTTATTTCATTAAATAACTTATTTTGTTGTATTAAACCGTATTATGGAAATCGTATGACGGAAAAATAATTATTATTTGAAATAATACCTTAAATACTTCTAATTCAAATAAAAGCGTTGTTTGTGTCTTAATTTCAATCTCAACTAACTTATTATTTGGAATAATTATTAAGATCATAGATTCATACAATTTTATTTATTTCTGTGGTGATCATGACGCAGAAAGATGCCATGACTCTAACGATAAGAGATGAAGAGTCTAATTCAAATCCGACAATAAATCAGTAATTTTTATTCAACTGTCTCCTCTTGGAAGAAAGATTTATCGCAAGTCTATAAATATTAAGGAAGAATTTCTTTAAAAGCAAATGTGCAAATATATGTCACCGTTTTATGATAATAATTGAATAAAAGATGTTCCAAATGTCTGTATGATTTATATATTTGATTTATACGTTTGCCTTTGAAGACGTTCTTTCTTAATACTTATAGACTATCGCGATAAATTTTTTTTCCTTAATTTTATCTTCCTTAATACTTATAAACTGTTGCAATAAATATTACTATATGGCTCGAATTGGAACAACACTCGCACATATTGTAGGAAAGTTCTGGCTGGAGTAATATTTTTCGCAGTATATTCTTTATCGGTATAATTTGGGGATGAAGGGGGGATTTTAAAGATACGTATAAGTATTGGTATTATTAAATTGATTATGAATTTAATTATGTGATACTATTCTAACTTTAGATTTAGACTGTGTTACCAAAAAATAACAATGCGCAATTTTACAAAATGAAAAGTGTAGTATATAAATTCATACAAAGTATATTATTAGACATAAAAGATTTATACACGACCGTGTGACATTTTTTATTTAATCGAAGATTATGTAAGAATGAATATAAGAAGGAATAAATTTGTTTTACTTCCTCATAGTCATCTTTCATATTTGTCGGATTTTTTGTCGACAGGATTACCGCTTGTTCGCAGAAATATCACATACAAAATAAATCATTTTAAGGAGAATGAGAAAGACTTATAGATTTTATATTTTCTTAAAGATCAGGATTTTAAAGAGAGGAATTTTTTGTTGAAATTACATTGGTAAACATACAAATGATGCTTATATTGACAAATGTTTGTTTAAATTAAAAAACCGATTTTTATTCTTCTCTAAAAAATCCGATATTTTATATTACACGAACTAATATATGCAGAGAAGACTCTTTACAGATGTAAAGTTTTCAGATAAAGTTCGCGCATTTTTAATTCGAACTTTATAAAGGAGAATGTATCGAAAAGTTGCTTTGCATATATTAATATTATGTCTTAAGGTTTAATTTTCATACGTCAGTATTTAAAAAAATTTTTGTATCAATCTCAAATGTTGAAAATTTTACATAAACAATATGAGGATAAATTACATCCGCTAATAGCAAATGATAAACAAATTATAAATTATTTATAATTTATAATTACAAATTACAAATCTTTATAATTACAAATTATTATTATTTGTCCTATACTTACTTCATCTGATATTTTCCATGCCTCCTCCTTCTTTCAGTTCCTTTGTTGCAGTCACATCACACTCACTCGCGAAAACGCGGTTAATTACAATCGCGCGACACTTTGCACGACGTTCTCGACGCTAATTGCATGTGACACGCACCACATTATATCACGACGAAAAAATAATGTGGGAAAGATACGATCGCACAAAATTATAATCCGCGACTTCTCGCAAATTATAGCGCAACGAACGATTTTCGAGTGGTGAAGAGAATTCGAAAAATATGCAGGCCTTAGGCGCCACGGTAAAATTATATCCGTTGCTTCCAGTTGTATTGTTTCTTGCTTTGAATAATATATATGTCCGCGTTTTAAAATGATTATTATTTTATACTATAATAAGAAAATAAATTAAATATAAAAACTAATACGGAAAATAAATACTGAAATAACTAAACTTTTCGTCAATTTCATTTTTTACTTACATTTACTTAGTACTTTAGTAAATTTTTGCATTAATTTTTTCAAGAGCATATCAACGTTATTTAAAAGCACAAAAGAACCATGAATTTGGTTTATATTGACAGAAAACAATAGTTTTGAAAGTTAAATAATTTTCGGCAAACATAGAATCGAAAATTGTTCAATTTGTGTAGATTCATAATAAAGATTGCCTAAATTAATGCAATCTGATAAATTATTTCGTTTGATACATGTACATTAGGTACATTTATATCAAGCATTTGTTCCGTATTGTCGTGTGGTAAAAGTATTAGATATGCCTCGAAATTGCGACAAAGAAACAACGCAATTAAAATTCTTTACGTATATTTGTAAAATAGTGACGATGGTAATTTTCATAAACGAATATTACATGAGTGTTATGAAAAAGCAATCTGAAAAGAGAAACTATGTGGCGAAAGCATTAGACGGAGCAACTACAGGATATAAAAATAGGTATATATATTTAAAATATATTATATTTACGGAAAAACAAGGAGCGACGATTCAATACAGCAATGTCTTTGCTGACCCAATTTAAAAGATTTTAAAGTACAAATATCTTTGTATAAAATCATTACGAGTGATAAAAAATGGGTATTATACGACAACCCTAAACGCAGAAAATCGAGGGTAGATCTCGTCGACATCGACTTCGTAGCCCAATATTCATGCAAAAAAGTTTTGCTGAGTATCTTGATGGAATATGAAGGGCGTGGTGCATTACGAGTTGCTGGATTCTAGCCAGATTGTTACTGCGGAATACTATCAACAACAACTTATCCGTTTAAGCGGTATTGGTTGGAGCGAAAGAGGCCTTATACCGGCAGCGGAAATAGGCAAGTGATTTTGCAGCAGGACAACGTTAGACCACACACCGCAAAAGGGACTAAGAACGTCATGTATATATTGGACTGGGAAGTTCTCCCTCATGCGGCTTATTCACCAGATCTCGCCTCGTCGTCGGATTACCATCTATTTCGGTCACTTCAACATCACCTAGCTGATGAGCACTTTAAAACAGTTGATGAGATCCGAAAAAAGCATCGAGTCAAAACTACCAAGTTTCTTCCGCGAGGACATTCGTTAATTGCCGAATTATTGAAAGATGGAGTAAAGTTATCGAAAATAATTGGAGATTATTTCAAATATTAAATATGTACTTGTCTTCTTGTGAATAAACTTTGAATTTCATGAAAAAAAGGCACCGAATTAATTTGTACACCTAATATATATAATTATTTATTTTTATTATTTTTGTCTATTATTTTTAGTCTATTATTATTTTTTGAACATAATTGTTTCCACGCGATTAGTTATACAATAAATATATAGTTACATGTTATAATTTATATATCAATATACTTAGAATTTATAAAATAGTCATTTGAGTTATTAATTCAATACAAAGATTGGACTTTTAATTAAGATGAAACACAAAATACGACTACAATGTTGTTTCGCGAAGAATTTATTATTTTGCTGTCGATCTAGCGGCATTACGAAACGTTTATAAGATTTTTATATTAGTCGATCAAGTAAATCAAGCGTGATCGTTGGATCGCGTAACGAAAAATGGCTACAGCAAGACAAATGATTTATCATAACAGGGTTATAATTTTATAATCTATAATCTGATCATGTAATGAGCATCATTATCATAATGCTTGTCTTCGAACCGATCTGATCACACTGCCCTGAAATCTGTGATCATTTCCGACAACCCTGCCAGAGTATCCCGGCGCTGCATGATTGCACGTTTATATGATTCCTGTTATTTTCAATCATTACTCTTTCGCCGGTTTCCTTGCGTATCCCACCCCGTTGCTCCGCCATCAACAGGTAATTGTTATAATGAACAGCGAAATAATAGGCTTAATCCGTGTTGGTTTCATGCTTTGTTTCGAGAGGCGCAGCCAATACAATAGCCTGACAGAATGATTCACTAAATCTATTCAACTGAAAAATATTTTCGTTTCGTTATATTCGAGCGGCTATTATCTCTAGAAATTATTTGCTGTTTTCCCTGATTTTTTAGTTATTTATTGTTATCGATTCTCGTATACTTTAATTCACATTTTCTCAGCGTTATTAGAATAATATGTCTCAAATAGTTACGAAAAAATATATCATTTAATATAAAATATGTAAACGGTAGAAAAAAATCTCTTTTTACGAGAAGATACTTAATCTGTGTATCGATCGATCGACCGATCAATTAATCTCCGAACGTAATTAAGGCTTTTAATTTTACAGTCGTCAAAATTCGTCCATCCATGTAATGCCGTTTGTATTTATATGTAAAATACAGATTGCGCAGTATCATTGCACCGACCGCTTATTGAAACCGAATGAACGCATTGTTAAAAAGGGAATTCAATCGAAATAACATATTGCTGTAACGTATTGCGCGGATATTTCGCTTTTATACGGCGTTTTATTTTCTGATGCGGATACGTGATATTTCCAGCACAATGCAGGCATCGAGTCGCTCAGAGAGAGAGAGAGAGAGAGAGAGAGAGAGAGAGAGAGAGAGAGAGAGAGAGAGAGAGAGTCGCTGATACGCAGTCTCATCGATACATCGTATTTAATTCGACAAACGTTGTGATTATTAAATGAATAAAGCAATTAGTCACTCACCGGTCGAAGGGCCGTTGTTGTTTCCCCCACCGCGACGCCTGCTGCATTATTTCAGACACTTGCTGGTAAAATTAACATTATAATCACCCGTCATTTCGGCACTCGCCATGCTCACCGCACTCACTATGATTCACTGCACTCATTGCGATTCACTGCACTCACTGCGCGATTCACCACGCTGCACACGAATAAACAAACATGCGCAATGTAGCAATTGCTTGTTGCTCCGCACAACTCTGCACTGTAGGAAACAGCTGATTATGATCGCGCGGCTTACTTAATTTTTTTCAACACTCGCCTTTTCTTCACCTGCTCCTTTCACCTTACTCGGTATCCCCAAAATGTTTTTTGCGTACGACCGATGAGAAAATTAATGCGGTTAATCGTTTTTCGTATGAAAACTTATGAGATATATGGTAACGCTTTTGTTGCTTCGTTGCGCCAGACACGCACACGCATCAGTTGAAAAAATACTACTAATTATGATTTCGTAGAGCTAATCACTTATGGCCTAAACGTTTGTTGCAGTTACGATGCTTTTGAGACAAATAAATCAATGCGAAAATTATTGAAATCTGACTGAATGTGTATCACATCTTTTTTTATATTTTTCATGACTTTTACTTTCGTGTTTTATTAAGATTTATTCTCAGTAACTTCTCGATAAAATTATGTTTCAAATATATAATGAAATTTTTATCACAGCGTTATCATTTCTATAATCTGTTATATAATTTATTATGTTTATATTTAATTATAAGTTAAATATAAAGAAATATAAGAAAAAGGTTTAATTCGTGTATGTAATTTTATGTGATAATTACAAACATTAACTTAGGGATTTTACGCTTCTGATCTGCAACTACAAGCAGTGATTGTAGCTAATGCGAAAAAGGATCGCGAGTACTGGTAATCGTAACCACAAATTCCAATTAGCTCGTGCATATAATCTTCAACACGAAATTAACATTATATTTATTGCAGTGATTTTACCCGTTTGATCTACGAATAGCGATCGTGGCTAATGTAAAAAATAATCGCAATCACTATGAATTACATGCAAAATATTAATGCTGATAATAATTACCACAAATTCTAATTAGCGTTCGCATGCAGTCTTTTAAGTGTAATAGATCCAGCCTTAACTATAATGATTTCATCCATATAATCTGCAGGACGACTACAAGCGATGATCACAAGCAGCTAAGAAATATATATAGAAATATAATATAGAAAATAATCGCAATACAACCAATTATATATACTATCTTATAAATTTTCAGTTCTTAACAATACAAAATCCTATAAAGCACTATATATATAAATATTACTAATTATGATACGTATAAATATTATATATTTTAATTGAGATTCATGTATACAATTTTCTAATTATGATATTAGTTTGAATACAACTATTTCATCTGATCTGCAAAATAACCATAAATTACGATCGTAGCTAATGCAGGAAATAATCGAGATCACTTTTACATGCAAATGTACACATTATACATGCAAAATATTATTAATTACTATTATACAAATCACGACAAGTACAAATATTGTAATATTTTAATTGATTCATGCACATCATTTTCTAGTAATTGCGACATTAATTATAGCTATTTCTGCCGTCTGATCTGCAGAACAATTGCAAGCAATAAACAATAAACGCGAGAAATAATCATGACATTACCAATTATGTAAAATACTGATTATTATATGTATATAAATACCATCAATTACATTTGTACATATAAATATAGTTGATCGCTACAATATATAAATAACGCATCTTTCAATTTATGCATGCACATAATTAATTTACGGAAAATCCATCATACAGTCGTTATAATAATAACGCTATAATCGCATGAAGTTTACTCGACAAAACTATCGCGCGATCTGCAATGATTGCGTAGAAAATCTTCGAGTTAATATTTGCGGGGTTTTTATTTATATCGTATTCAAGTTATGTCAAATAAAATTTTATCACTTTTGCTTATATTAACGTCCACTGTTTTGAGTTACGTCGCACGAGACGTGAGGAATAATTCACGGGGCGATGAATAAAGTCCAAGACAACTTGATTCGCTTTCTTTCTTATTCTTTAAATAAGTAAAACAATCTAATATGTTCTCTTCATCTAATATACAAAATGTTGATTTATTCTATTGAAAATTGCATAGGAACGTAACACCATTTTCTATAGAAGTATATGAAAAAAAAGTGATCCGATTCACACCGTTTCGATTTACGGTGCAGATTTCAGGAACGTAACTCGAAGAGAAACTTCCTATATTATGACAAAAATTTTTTCTTGCTAATATTGATACTACACACTCATTTTAGATAATCTAAATTTGTAAGTAAAATAAGTATGATGAACAAGCGACTGGGCTATACGATTATCAGTTGCACGCTTGAATTTCACGCTTTTAGTCGATGAAACTAATACAAGAGGTAATGCGACTAATGAAAATAATCATTATTAATTACCATCATATTTGATAAAGTCGTTATATAATAAATCTATCTACTCTCGCGCGGAACTCACCTATGAGTCTGTCACACGTTTGCGTTATTGACTAATAGTTATGCAAATACAATAAAATATGATGATATTCCGTTACAATCCGATCACCATCACTTTCTCGATACACTGATATTTTCTATATCATCATCCTCTCCCTCAATACACGATCCATATTCGACGCGATTATTCTTAAGTTTATCATACATCATATTTATACATGTCGGAAAAAGATAAATAATTATAATCGGTCGGGCTGATTGTCACGTTTCGGCATTTATTTGCACCTTGCGCGGTATTCCTGAGCATTCATCACGCATCTGTAACACACTCGAAACGAGTAAAATCAATCGGAACGCGAGAAGCATCTGTCTTTGCGTCCGGCATTCGCGACGTTTGTTAGACAAACTGTGTTTTCGCGAAAATTTGAAAAGTGAAATAAACACAAATGCGACAACCTCGCGACGGTAAATTTCGGGGTGGAGAGCTGTTAGTATCCCTCGCGCCTCCATAGTGAAACGTCAATGAGACGATCGCGTATCGGCGCAAAGCTGCCGCTACGAATTGCACTTCAAGTTTCTCTTATTAAATATTTTGTATCTCTTCTCGTTGCATCATTCAAAATGACGGGCGATCGCCATATTTCGTACACGCAGGCGTGTAAAAAGCAAGACTCCTAAATAATTCGTAGTCGATTGGCACAGCAACCGTCGTATTTATCCGATTTTCCACCTACGAATAAACAATTAAGCGAATGAAGACGTTATAGGCGACGGTGAAATATACGACGCATCAGCCGGTGAGTAAATTTTCGTTTCTATTGGATTCACGATCGATCACTCACTCATCGACACGTCGCGTTGCCGCGCGAATCAGATAAATCGTTTGTCGCAACGGCGAGAAGTATTACCATCCTATCCTGGGTGAATATACGGTCGTAACGTAAATGAAAGCGGCGGAATAGCCTGTGAAAGCCAAAGGGTAGAAGGAAGGCGAAATATTCGGAACGCGAGTTAACTTCGCGCGCGATAAAAGCCGCTCTAAATAAAGCAGCGTATGTACGGTGATCGCATGTATACGGCCGACATATAGAATTTGGAAGGTGAGGCTGCAGCGTCGTGTCGCGACGACGACAACGACGACGTCGAACATATTCTATCAGTCTGATAGCTCTCGGCGGGATACTCGAAGGTGGGAAGGTTAGGGCGGGCGGTTTCATATCTAATATCGGCTGCGCGCCTTTATGTCCTTGATATCGTTTTATGTTGCCCGGGTAATCTTCTTCCCCGGCATCACGGCTAAACTTTCCGCACATAAGTGCCGTGCGCTGCGCGATAAATAAGAAAAGAGAAAGAGGCGACGTTGTCTCTCCCTTCAATTATTTATTTAGAAGAATTAATTAACGATACGAAGGGATGAGAGAAGAAGGGTGAAAATGAGTGATAGTGAGTGAGAGTGATACGCGTAAACAAAGGATGTATTTAAAGAGCGTGAATTATAAAGAGATTGCAAGAAGCGAAAGTGTGTATGGAAATGTAGAAGAACGACGTTTGACATCACGAGGCTCACTCGAATGATATTCACACGAGACTTTAGAATAAGTTAGTTTGTAAGTAAATTAAATATAAGTTAGATAAGGTAATATAATTCATCCCAAAAAATTGTAACACTAAGAAGATCAATAAAATACTACTTCTACTACTAATTAACGATACGAACAGCTTGAGCGACTCCGAAAAGACTCCGGATAGCTCCGAGAAGCGCGGCTCTCTTCTCGGGCTCTAAATCAGACGAGAGAACCGTGAAGGATTACGCGCGAAACGTCCCGGCCTGGAACGCCTCGCGAGTGACTCTCCCGCGCGCAGTTTTAGGGCTACCTGAAAGAGAGGACGGGCTATTTAACATTCCGCCTCATTTCCCACCGTTTCCCCCGCCGCCGTCGCCGTCGCCTCCGTCGTCGTTCCGAGGAAACGTTCGCGCTCGATGCGAAAATTGCCTCGGCAAGAATTATTGACCATAAATTACTCGTCTCGCTACCCCTTAGCCCTCACCGTTCCGGGCGCTCCCCGCCGTTACTCATGCAAATGACGGCGGAGCCCGCGGGCTCCGAACGCCCCGCGCCGGCACTCGCCACTTACTCACCGTTACACGGGGATCTCGGGGAACGAGCGGCGAGAAAAGGCGTCTGGGTGCCGATACCGGGAGGCAGACGGGAGGCGGAGACGGAGGCGAGGCGCGAATTGCCGCGAATTTACATTTTATTGCGCGCGCCCGAGACAGACTGCCAGCTTCTTCGCGCTCGGATCTTTATTCGTTTCCTATTTACTGGCGTTGCCGACGTCGTCGGCAACGTTGTCGTCCGACGACGCGAACGTTCGCCGAGCCGTATTGTCATTCGAGCCACGCGAGAACGGCCCTCGATCTTCGGAACGTCGATCGCTGTAACGATCGGCCCCCCCCCCCTCTCTCGTAATGCGAATGCAGGCCTCTTTCGACGTTCTCGAGATCTATAAATAATATCCGTGCACTTTCGTGCCGGAAATCCATATTCCCCTTTTTTTTTTCTCCTCTCGCGGTGGAGGTAAGATTATAACGGTAGTTGTTCGCGTTCGCGTAGACGGCTCGCTCGAGAAGCGCGGCGTGGGACAAATAGTCGGGACAAATAAATTTCGATCCATTGTTCCCTTTATGGCGAGAAAAGTCGCGTCGCGTCACGGCGGGTCGGCGGCTATGCGGTATAACCGAAGCTAAATTGAATTTTTTTTCAATTCGTTCCACTACGCGCGCGGCCGAGACGCCGGTGCAGTCAATGGGTAGCCTGTGCGCGACAGCCTCACCTATTCGCGGTAGATTCTCATTATTTTTAAATTGGAAATGAGAAGTGGGCGCGAGAGTGCGGTCGAGAGCACCTTCGCCGATGCCGGGTCGCGTCGCGTCGCGTCGCGTCGCGTCGCGTCGCAACGCGTCGCGCCGGTGCATTATTCCACGCCGATGCCTATAACCGGCGAAGGTGGAGACGCAGAAATTAATTTAATTACGAGCCGGGTGTCGATAGCAGTCACCGTTCCTTCCGGTTAAAGAGCGAGGGGCAAAAAGACGAGCTTTCTCCAAGAGCTTTGACCTACGCGGTTTTTCCTTCAAAATTCATGGAAGAGAGAGAGAGCTCACGCGGTACGATCTTTTCATTTGACAAACTAAACATCTCGATCACTAAAATTTGAAAAATGAAGCCACTTTAAAAGAATATACAAAGAAATTTGTGTTCGAGATAAAGAATCGACTCTAATTATTATAAAAATTTTTGATTAACATTAATTTACCTAACGGAGCTAATAATGATTAATTTCTCCCATTTTTTTTCTTTATTCTTCTCTTTATTAATTTTTAATAAAAATAGGGTATTGTTATTTTTATTAATTTTAGATATTAAACGCATAAAAATCATGGATTCTTGTTTTTTATTGTAATTCTCATAGTTTAAATAATTATTTTTATGCGTTTAATAGCTCAATTTTGATATTATATCTCATTTTTATTAAATTTTATTTGGAGAACCGCTATTTTTTAGATTTGGCCAAAGTGCCTATTAGAAAAATTTCTTGTTTTAACCGTATTGAATTTATTCCTTCAGTTTGACTATGCAAATCTGGAACACTCTATATATCTTTGAAAAAAAGAGCTAGGAATAGAAAATAAATTGATCAATTCAATTATTTACATAATGTGATAAGAAACAGAAAATTTCAACCAAGTTATAAATTCAAGTAATTAAAAAAAAAATCAATCATTTTAACTGTCTTTGGTAGTTATAAAATATTTGTTATAATAAATTAAAACGACTTATACATGTACTTATACATAATGAATTGTACGCAACCATCATACGCAAACATCAAGTACAGAGTTCTTATTATTATTAAAAGAAAACAAGCTTGACAATCGTATGCTTTTAAAATAAAGAACAATCGAAGTAATATTAGTTATACAAAGTGACATTACGATATAGAGGGAATACGTCGTTTTTGAACTTCGAGTAAAACTCATTTATTAAATTGGAGCCAAGATACAGTCTGTAGCCGAGGCAGTACTCTTACAATTATAAGATGATAGCTATATCGTCTATCTGTTAAAATAAAAATTCTACTAGATTGCTAATAGTTAATAGTATAAATTGAGAGCATTAGGTATTTCGTCGCACTTAAAGATAGACGTCTTTCGTTTATATTAAATTTAGTGGCACACTACTTGCACAAATAAAAAATTATTTGTAATAATATCAAAGCCTTTTTAAAGAAGACAAGATGTCATAATTCTAAGAGAGAAAGAAAGAAAGAGAGAGAGAGAGAGAGAGAGAGGAACATGATACGTTTATTGACAAAATCGACCTCGAACGAGCTACATGAAAGAAATCTCTCCCGTTTTCTTTATTCTTGTCTAATTAATGATTTTAAAAATTATACGTTATACGTTATACAAAATTTGATCAAGTATATAGTAAAAGGTATCTGTTATATCTCTATTTCCAGATGTCTAAAAGGAGTTTAAGATGTGTATATTCCATTTATCTCTGTCCAGCCCAACTATAATCTCTCTAATATTATAGATTGTGTTTGAAATTAATGAATATCGTATGTATATGTGAGCTATATATTTACCTGTAATTTAGACATATCTGTACATTCTACAATTCTATAATTGTTGTACGCTATCACTTATATAATATATTATTAATCAGATATAATAACGAAAACAATGTACAAAACAGAAGTTTTTTCCTACGCTAATAAAAAATTCGATTTAATTAGAATAAATATGGGCTAGAAAGAGAGTTAAAAATTTGCTTTATAAATAGTATTCGCTGAGTTTCAAGACTATAGTACATAAAAAGATATAAGCGTTAGAACTAAAGCGGCAAGCAAATTGATTAATTACAGTCGAGTGTTTCCAGCTTCACTCGAAGCTTTCTTTTTTTTATGTACTATGGTCTGTAAAGTAGTAGACTGTTATTATTAGAAATTTTTTTGAGATATGATTAAATTCTCTGATAAATAATGAAAAACTATCGACGAATATATAAACTTTGTGCAACGAATGTTAGAATATACTACTGCAACATTTAAATAATAATGTAATATGCCTGTAACTAGCTCACATTAAATCTATCTATTCTATTATTACAACGGTAAACGATTCTTTTCACTCTGAAAGAACACCTCTCTCCTCTAATTTGTATACCGGCATTCATAATTCGGGCATTAACAAATCTCTCCGCTGCTTAGAATACTTAATATTTTATATTGAATGTATCTTATCTACCATTGAACTGCTTACATACTGAGTGTCGGGTATTCGAGGAATAATAATTCTAGATAGTAAGATAGTGGAACGTTTGTCAGAGTTAGCAATTTAGGTAAACTGGGAGCTCAGAGTTTACCATAATCTGCACACTTTCACGAACGTATTATAAATTCAGCATCAATACGGATCTCAACTACGGTTCGCACACTACAATTCGCTCGACGAACGAGCTCGCGCTCTTTTTGTACTAGTAATCGATAGTGAAGACATCCCGTGATAAGAGTGTGTAATGGGACAACGGATTTCTATACGTGTATATTGTCCAAGGGAAATTATATCATGAGCTCGAATCAATTCGAAAAATGCATTCTAAGTAATCATCTGCGGGCACATTATTAAGTATACGAGTGATTAGTACCATAAACATCAACTATACAATTATTGCTATGGAAGCAGTACGACGATTCAGAGCCCCGATAAATTCAAACGAACTTATCGCATACATATACATATAAACATACCATATATATATAACCAAATATATATGTATACATGTACCTTCTCGTATATATACATACATACATCCGGTTACTTATATATATGCATATTTTATATCTTATATATTGTCTTTAATTAATCTAAACTATGTGTAGTGTACCTAAAATTACAATAGTTAACTCATGTCACGTTGGTTAGATGTGTCATAAATCCAGTTGAACTTATCGTCGGCGTCGAAATAGCGTAACTCATAATACATTGTTATATAAACAGCTTTATAACGCGAAATCTGTCCTACTTGTATTCATCTCTTTTTATATATATATATATATATATATATATATATATATATAATATATATATATACATAGCACGTCTAGCGATAACTACAATCGATAACAACTAATACATTCTTATCAGGGTGGCGAGTATAGCAGCTTTTGCGGCCTGCGCAACACCCGCCATTCTGGATAAAATATATTTCATTGCATTCAACTTTTATCCAATTTACTCTTTCTCACTGAGTAATTAACTACGTTTATTGTCAATACATTCGGAATAGTGTCACTGTGCCGTCTTGCCTGCGTTCATAACTTTCGTAAAGTATCCACAAAAACGTTCCAGTCGAACCTAACAAATTTCTAATTAGCATTCATGTAACTTGATAGACTTATTATAAATCTTAAGAATCGCATTGGTCATTCATTTTATCCTCTTTTATCCCATTTTATCACTTAATGCATATTTATGAAAGTGACTACGATCGTGTAACGATAAATACTTAAATACAAGTCAGCTTACAATGTACACAATTATAAAATTTACATCGCGGAATAAGAATTATTAGTCAATAACAATTCTTCTCTAAAATGTGTTTCACTACACTGCAAGTTTTCAATGGCATTATTACTATATGAGTAGCCATGTATATTTCTTGTTCCAATAATATATATTTTCTCTCTTACATAACATATATATATATATATATTATATAATATTATATAATATTAAAATATAGAAGAACTGTAATATACAAGGTATTTAATAATAGGTGCAATAGATAGATCCGCCATGGATAGAGTGGGTTAAACTGAATAGAAAAATCTCGTACTATTTTGTGATTATAGCAATAAATAATTAATTAAGAATAATTGATTAAGAATTGATAAAGATTCATGAAATCAGCATGCGTCTGCACGATTCGACAAGAAGACACTCAGCGTTTACTTCTACGCGCTTAGTAACGATAAACGTTGAGCTGTCTCGTCCCTGCCAAATCGCATGGATACACGCTGATTTGCAAATCTATATTAATTAATTTCTCATTATTTACTGCTGTAATCACAATAGTCATCAAAATAGTACAGGATTTTTCTACTTACAAGTTTAATTCGCTCTAGCTACTCACGGGTTTTATACCTATTATCAATCACCCTATATATAAGTATTATTTTTAATTGATTTATAACTAATGCGATTCTTAGTGTTTCACTCGATTCCATCTATTCGAAAGTGCTTAAACTCTGCAACAATGTGACTTTCGTAAATACTTAATGGCAATTCTTTGCTGAGAAGCAAACAAGGCAAGGCGCCATTAAACACGTTCACAGGACGTCCGAATGAATTAACGAGTGCCACCGATTAAAAGGCGAATTATTACATAATTGCTTATATTGACTCGCGTATATTTCTGTCGCATCTTTGCGTGTAAGTACTTAGTATTTTTAATAATTATACGTACATGTCACATCCGCGCAAATGCATCACGGCATTCAGCCGCGACCTCTCCGATATCTCTCTTTTATTCATCCGTACGCAAAGATTTACACAAGATTTGAGAGATCGTCGCCATACTACTCCACTTTGAAATATATGTTTTTTTTTCGCTATATATATNTGTGTGTGTGTGTGTGTGTGTGTGTGTGTGTATATATATATATATATATGTTTATCTCGTTTATAACATGTGCGTGTGTACCATGTGCATCGCACAGGTGATCGCATGTACATATATCCGCTTTATCTCTCTTCCATCGTGTAAGATGTTTCCCATA
This sequence comes from Tetramorium alpestre, assembly GCA_021460005.1. Lineage (NCBI taxonomy): Eukaryota > Metazoa > Arthropoda > Insecta > Hymenoptera > Formicidae > Tetramorium > Tetramorium alpestre. The sequence goes on along the minus strand of JAJVSH010000150.1, from coordinate 56,032 downwards.
TGTGCGTGTGTGAGGATCGTAGTATAGCTAGCTTTTAGTTTCTTAATAGGACAAAACTGATAGACGAAACACGAACGCTAAATAACTAAAGAAAACGTGCGTCGTCCCATCGGACTTGGGCTAAATGGCGTTTTCATAGCTGGTACCATTTCTTGTCTTTGTACTTGAGCATCAGTCCGTGAGCGCCCTGCGAAAAGTTTTCGGCCTCCGACATCATGCGCCCGGTCCGTTCTTCGAGCTGCGACAGCTTCTCGCCGCGCTCCACGACCATCTGATGTGCCATATTTACTTCGCCCGTTGCGCTAGAGACCCGCTCTCGGATAGCTTCGTTTGGTCCTGGAATATGTTTCGCCACTGTGCGCGACGCACGACCGCTAGATTCACCGACTGCAATCAGCATATATATATATATAAGCTATATATATAAGCGTTAGCTTGCCTCGAATTGCTCGTTTACTTCTTTTTCAATTTGTTGCTACAATCAATAAAAATTTCCACTTACACAACTCTTCTCGATCAAGACTCCTCGAGCCACCACCGAATAAACCTTTGAAGAAACTCTCTTTAGGCGGTTCTGGCATATCGTGGCCAATGAATAGATCTCCCATCATCTCCGTTAATTCACCGCTAATTAAATAGAATAGCTAATGTATTGACTCATATTTAACAATAGATAGAATGATCATAGAATATAAATCTCATAGAATATAAATCGTCATAGAATATAAATCTAATATGCAAGACTATTATTGAACTAAAAATAAAGTTGATGGACATAAACCAATACCAGAATTCACTCGAAACAGAGAACTTCTGTATTTCCATCGGTGACGATAGGTATAAACCGTGACCTCGATTGCTGAAGCAAAGCGTCTTTGCGATCCTGCAAAAAATATGCACAAGGCAGCTTTACTGCGATGCGTTATCTCAGATAGATAATAGATTGCATATAAAATGACAATATCGGGGTACAACTGTAAAAGAGTGTCCAGTGTGCGGTTTTATATACATAGCATAAAGCTTTGGTAGGTGGTAAAAATCAGGTTGTTAGTTATAGATAGAGGTTTTAAGTGGCGCGGGAAACTCTTTCCTATGTGAAACATTATGAAGCTGAAAACAAAAATCGTGAAATCAAAAAAAGACAGTATATTGCACGCAAGGCACTTGTGTGGTGTTGTGTCAAGGTTTACGTGTGGTTAGCTGTTACTTCATAGATGACTTACTGATCGGTATCGCCATTAACAAAGAGTTGATGACCCCATATGGTCAACATGGGATCTACAATGCCGTGTTTTGTGGTCTGAAAACTGTTAGAGATTACAGAGACAGGTGGAAAGTGAGCGCTCGACCGTACACGGATCAATATAAGATTTACGTTATCATTAATTAGCATTAATTAACCCTTAAAACAGCCAGCCCAGTTATTTTTAAAAAGACTCTATTACATGTTTGCACAATATATATCTTATTCTCTGTATATGTAGAAAAATTTGTACGTGAAACAGACGTAATAATGGTAAATGTTGCCTGAAAGTTCGTAGTGTAGTGCCAGATTCTGTTAAGTAAAAATCGTAGATTGATATGGTACATATAATGAGATAGAAAAATTTCAAAATAAAAGTTAGAATTTGCAGATGAAGAATTGCCATAGACAATTTAATATCGCGTGGTTGTGAAACGTTGTGCGAAAGTAACATAATTTAATTTCAAAGGACTGCAAGTATTTCCAATTTTAATTTCAACAAGCAGATCCGCATTTTCATTCGTTTCACAACGCTGCATTCTCTGAAAATATATGCATATATGCTCCGAGATAAAGAGTGCAATAGAAGAGTGCTCGTAAGAAAACTACAAATGACGCATGCTCTAATTGTGTTAAGGGTTAACGAGTGCGTTTATTGCAGAGAAAAGTCACATGCTAACATTATTGTTAGTGATCATTAATTCACTTCTTGATAAATATTCATATAAGTATACAGCAATATTTATATAGATATATAAATTTTCGTTAATTTTTTGCACTTTTTTAGGCGATATTTCGTAAATAGCAAGTTATTAACATCAACAAAAAGATAAATTGCTACGGATTTATGTAATTCCTAAACATTCGCATAATTCCTATTTAATATAAAAAGAAATATCCAGAAGTATGCCATATTATCCATTTTTAAACACATATTATTGTATTCAGTTTTATATAAATTTATGTTTCTAAAGTTTGTGTAACATCACACATAGATAAATTTTTTATCGCACAAAATATTTGATAATTGCACACTTCTGGAGAATATATATATATATATATATATATATATATATATATATTCTGGAGAATATATATATATATATATATATATATATATATATATAAATAGGCGTAATATATATTATTATAAATAGAAAATTTGATAGAAAATAATTGATAAATCGAAATACTCTTAAAAATAAGTACCTGCTAGTCAACTATAATATCGTTTACGTGTCAGTAGCGCATATATCTCTGGCTTTGGTACCTTATCTACATCTATTCGATGATGCTAGTAAATAGATTTCAAATTTGCGTTTATTATTGTTCTACTGCGAATAAATATAATGTTTTAACGATGATGAGAATAAGAGAATAAAATTTTAATAAAATTAACTAATTTCATGCGTCGTAATAATGAAATGTTGAAAAAGTAAATTTGTAATAATCAACTATATAAATGCAGAAGATAAATTTCGCTACGAAAGTTTTAAAAATATTTTAATATAGCAGATAAGCTTTTGTTTATTAGCGATAAATAATTCGCCGCCGTTGTTTAATTTAAATAAAATTTTTAGACTTCCTTTTACCTTTTGAAAGCTAGCTCCTATTTTTTGTTTTCTAGTAAGAAGCAATAATTACATATAAAATACCATATTTAAAACTTGTAATTTAATATAACATCAGCTGTCTTCCAACCTATCAATTGTAATTCCTCTGTAAAACATTAAAACTGTAAAAAGCTTCTCATTGGCATTGATACTTATACAAAAAAAATTTATATATTTTTTCTGTCCTTAGCGTAAGATTAATAATAGAAACAACTCCTATAAAAGCTTAATATCCTGTGAAAGTCGGATTTTAAATACATTTGTGGAAATATATTTAAAGTTATATAAATTATTACGAATATTAACATTACGAGCATGGCATCGCTAATTTGCGACTGCATCATAAATATGTAGTATGCAATAAATATTATTTTAATCTAAATGTAACGTTTGTATACCATTCTGAGCTATGTAGTATGTGATTTTCAACACTTTTTCAAATATGTATATGTATATTATATTAAGAATGAAAAATATAGAAATTTTTGCGATATTACAATAGCGTATATATAGTGCAACGCATCATGTGCAAATATTGCCACTATCATATTGCCTTGATAGCTAAAATGAAAGTATTAGAAAAGATCAGAATTACTTTTCTTACCTCAAATCTATAAGAGGTAGAAAATCGACGTCTATCAACGGTCTCAGACTAGGCAGACTATACGTTGTGATATGACCATTCGAAACGTAACATACCAGGCAGACGTTATCTAAACAGAAATGTTTTATAAGAATGAGATTACCTTACCTCAAAAGGATTATACATTTTAAGATTTATTTAATTACACATAATTTCTGGTTATTATAATTAAATATTCTAGTATACAATTATACATTCAAATATTCTAGTATACAATTATATATTATAATTAAATATTCTAGTATACAACCAGAACATTTTGTTGTTTCCACCAGAATGCAATCATATTTATTTGATTACCTACACTAGAATATGTGTAATCAAACTTGTCTGCTTGTCTTCACCAAAAACACGTTACCAAACTTGTCAAGTTAACTTAATCAAAAGTATGGATCATTCATCTCTCACCAGACACTCTGGTTAATATATCCAGATTTCTGATTGATCCAATCAAATTGTCTTTTTCATGCATGACAATTAATGAATCGGTAATTATATCTTTATTCACATTACATTTGTAAAAAAAAAAAACATGAATTATACCTTTCAATGATGTAACTTCTGCCTTAATAACGATATGAGTTTCTGCCAGCTGTTGCCTATATACACAGTTTTGGGAGGGTAACGCCACAACTCTCGCTTGCTTCTCTGACACAAGTACGACAAATTGTCTGTCCTCGAAATTGTCCCCGCCGACTTGCGTGTTCATCGACGGTGACATTCGGCTATTTGTACATTTTCCTTGACTCTCTTTAACAAAAATCCATAACGTTAATGCGCTCTAGAAGGAATCTTCAGAGAATAAAACGTAAAAATGACGAAATATACATATATGTACAATAATATATACAAGAGTTACATCGATCTCTATTCTCATATACGCGTATATACATAATTAGCGTTAGAGTATTAGAAAATAATATTAGAAGTAAAGCCTACTGTTCCGTTCTTTGCCATCCGTGCTCTCGTCTTTCCAGGACTCGTACGAATACGGGATCAGAGCGCCATTACAGTCTAAGAACGACATCGAAAGGATACAACCCTTGAGTTTGAAAGTAGATCCATCTGCACATACGAAACACGCACGTTAAATCGCACGTTGCGTGCTACAAATAATTTAAAACAGAAAAAAACTTACTACCGCTACAAGTGTAAAAGTAATATGAAAAATTGATTAAATATTGCATATAAAAAAATTTTCTTACTACAAGTAGACACAACCACTGGGTGAGCATGACGTTCGCTGTGGGCAGGTGTATTGAATATAACAGTCTGTACAGATCCCAGAGACGTGCCAATCCATAATGTCGGCATGCCGTTTGTATCTTAAAGAAATAATTGAATTACCAAATAAATAGTTCATCATGTAACACGTTGTTCAGTATAACATTTGATATAATTAATATGTTTTATAACTAATTTGACATAATTTATATTCTCTCATACAATTTTGATTTTTTTTATCGCTCAATGTTTCTGTAAGCGACATCTTGTTCACAAGAACAAGAGAATTAATAATTATTCGAATTGTTAGATTAATAAAAAAAAAATCGTGATACCTAACATGTATGTACACTGAAACAAAATTCTGGTTAAAAACGGACGAATTAGAAAATCTTGTAGGATTGATCAAATATTCTGGTTATTATAATAGAATTCAATACTTTATAAGGTATACTTTATATTCTTTATAAAGTATTGAGTTCTATTTATAATAACTAGAATTTCCATTATAATAACCAGAATATTTGATCAATCCTACAAGATTTTCTAATTCGTCCATCTTTAATCAGAATTTTTTTTCAGTGTAGATATGCGTGAATCAATAGCAATTTATTATTTTTAAAAAGCAAAATTTACACTGATCTACGTACCGTTTTTTTTCGTATAAGAATCCGCAAATGTAAGGCAGCTTATGGTTTCTGTGGTGATATTTTCGAGAGACGACATACTCGAGCTCCTTGATCGTTGGAAGGAGCCGTCGAATTTGTCTATCCGACCAGCGGTCCCAAAAGAAAATTATCGATTATTTATGAGATAAGACACACTTTTTTCCGGGCTACTAAGAAGCATGCACAATGACTATCGAAATCATTTTCCGACACGTTTACATCGTCTTTACGCAGTGTATATCGCCAAGTGTAACTAGCGAAGTCAGAACACTTATCAGAGACAGCGCAGCTTCAAGAGGACAGTAATAATAATGATCGTGACAATGAGAATGCTGATTATGGTTACGATGATGACGATGACAATAATAATAATAATAACAGCGACAGCAACAACAATTATCACGATCTAGATCTCTCGACTGCAGATCACGTATTAATTATCCTTCATACATTTCAGACTCATCAGGACTTACAAATATCAAGTCAGTTATAAAACATTACACAGACACATACAATTCACACGTACGTACACACGCACGCATAGTATCACGTCCAGTTAGCGTAGAATTAGAGAGTATCGTTCACAGACTAAGTCAATCTTGAATAAGTAAGCTAGGTAGACGAGTGACACGAAGAAGAATCACTCTTGCATGCACGCGTAAAATATCTGACCGGATCACCGGATTGTGTGGTGAAAGTGTCGAGATCGATTAAGTTCTCCGTAATGTAAACTGGAGCAAATCAATACATCTTGTGGCCTAGTGCAATTTTTTAAAGATGAGGTTCGTGTAAAATACTTTAAAATACTTTATATAAATAATTTTGCAAAATAATCAAACGTATGTTAGGTAAAATATCATTTGTCCGAACATAATTCAATATAATACATTATCTAACATCACATACGAGATGGTTCTTAAATTTGATACACACGTACCTAATTGTCTTATTACGTATACACATATAACGGATGTGTTGTTGGAAATAATTATTGTCTTTACCTATTCACAAATTTAAATGACCTATTAATTAAATAAATTGAAGACGTAAAGACGTATTTCTAATAAAACGTTTGAAATATTGAGTAAAAGAACACGATAAGGTGAGATTATTTTTCTAAAATAGAAAACTTTAGCTTTGAACTTATATTGATGGAGAAAATATGACGCTTGGAAACTCATAAATAAATTAACACGTGGCGTGATATCAGTGGTGTCAGAATCGCTTTTAGAGGAGTTGCATGAGAATCGTCCTAGTTTTCGTGTAATAACACGATAGAAGATAACATTAATATGCGAAAGGATCGTTCCACAATTACGGACAGAACGATAAGCTTTATGATAAAGACGTGTGTTGTTCGAGGCGAGAAGATGTTAACCGGTGATATTCGGTCCCTCCGATATGTTTGCACATTCACCGTGCACGGTCCATCCTGTTATCACAGTATATTCACATTAGGTGCATCTTAGATTGTGCATCGAGCTGAGAAGTAGTTATCTGAGAGATGCAACATTATAGAGATCACATCTAAAAGAAGCAGAAATCAAAAGTTTGCCACATAGGCGAAAACGAAAAGAGCAGGAAAGAGAGAGTATCTCTTTTCGTGGGTGCAGTGTGACAACTAGAGATCACGCAGTCTAGACGGTGTGCCATTTTGTGTTTATTTAGAAAAGATCCACTAAAGAGCATGTACAAGTCAGAAAGAAAGAGATGCATCGTAGTGAGAACTAGCGAAGTCACTTTCACACTCAGGTAAAGACCAGACAGTATCTATTGATTCTAGACAATAGAAAAACGTATGTTGTGTTGGAAAAATCTCGAGAACAATGTTGCTTTCGTTCAATAACTTAATTTTATAATAAATAACAAAAAAAATGTTACGAAAAAAAAATTACTGCTACAAATCAGTCTTGAAATCGATCCGAAATTTACTTCATAATGAAAGGGAGAAATAAAAGTATATTGTAAAAATAAATATATGACACAATATTAAAGAATTAATTAATATCGTAAAAAAAATAAATATACGCGAATTATAATTCCTCGCGCGAGAGAAAAAAAATTAAAACGAGGAAGTTTAATTTTTCGAATTTTATACGTAATCTAATATGTAGCAACATTGCATAGAGATTCGCACTTGATCCGAGCTTGAAAAAAATTCGATCTGAGAAGAATATAGTCACGCTTTATAGTCACAATGAAATCAAACTAAAGATCAAGCAATCAGAGAGAAAGTAGCTTTCCCATTCGGTGTCACAGAGAGAACAATATATATATAT
>JAJVSH010000150.1:14478-48251 GCA_021460005.1 Tetramorium alpestre | reverse complement strand
ACATATATATATATATATATATATATATATATATCGGTAGTCTACATAGTTAGTCCAAATAAAAATAAAATTACAATGGGCTGTATCGGTAATACTACCAAAGCTGCTAAACTGTCTGGTGTTGGTGAAGATAGTCTGGTTCGAGGACGCTTGAGAGACGGCTGAGGGATAGCTTCTCATCTCCGTGCTACGCTGAGTGACTAGCGGAAAAGTGGCGGCAGCACCCGTGGCGAAGTCCGTGGCCACTTCGATGTGGCTAGTGGTAGAGGTGCTCAGACATTTCTGGAGCTTCCTTTTGCCTTGAGTGCGCGGGTGACGTTGATCTAACGTGACACCCTTGCGAAACACCGTATTAATTTCCTCGTCGGTGCCGCTAATCGCGCCGGCGGCGGCATTGCGATTACCCGAGCGAGTTATGTTAACACCAGCACTAGAGCCTCCACCACCGTCACTATTATAGGCGCCGTTGCTGCCGCTGCCACCGGTGCTACCACCATCACTATTATCACCATTGTCACCTCTCTCACCACCAACACCCACTGTACTTCTTCCTGTCACCGGCAATACGCACATCCCGTTCATCTACAAATCAGGCGAATCAAGTCAAATGTGAAGGAAACATACGATTCGCTCATTGCTTTCTTTACAAGGCAAATTTATGTGCGGACTCAACTCTTTGGACATGAAAAAAATGTAATGGACACGGGTATTTTCTATCAAGCTTCCAAACGAAATAACAAAAAGCGCATGGGAAATGAATTTCCATGTCCGTTTTTAATTTTCGCTTGCCAGATTGTTGTATTATACGGGTAAATATTACATTTGCACATTATTTTATCATTTATATTCTACTCTAGAAAATGTATATAACGCATGTCAAGCTATCGCAGCTTGTCTCGAATGCAATATACAGTGAAAAAATACTTTTATTATAATATTGATTAACTAAGAAAGTAAATGAAATTGAAACAATCGTACAAGCTTAGAAATATTGAAAATATTAAATAATATCAAACACAGAAATTTATTATCTATAACAGTATCGTGTAAGAATATTTAAATTTATTTAAATATCACAATTGATCAACATGGTAGAGTGAGACGAAACGGGTTGAAACGTAAATTGTCTAAACGGTTTTATAAATTTCTTCTATATATATATAAATTTTAATTCCCACCCTAAAATCGAAGAGACTCAAGCTGTAAATAATGAATAATATAACAATGAAACCTAAATGGATAAGCTGAAAATCGTTGGCGGGAGAAACGTTGATCGACAGTACGATTATTTTCTCTCTTGTTTGCCTCGACTATTAAATGATGCATATATGCGACGACATTTCAACAAGGAAATCTTATCTGCCTCTTCGTTGAAAAGTACAATTGTCTTGTACATCGTGAAACGCTCTTCTCACATTGTTTCGATAACAACGAACGCATCTTCAGCTCAAGCAAATGCCGCGAGGCATTACTTGGGAGGCGATAACTCGTCAGAGCCGACCGTCAGATTTATCGGAGTAGCATGATGAAAGTTTACATAGATATTTGCGTGTGACACAATCGCAGCATCGGAAGTTTCATTACTCAGGAAAATCAGGAGAAATCGAGACCTCTCTCTCTCTCTCTCTTTTTCTCTTCCACTTCGCGATTCTGTCATGCGGAAGCGAACGACAGAGATCCCTCGATAAAGATGGACCGAAAACACTTCCGTTCAGTTTGATTGGACTTTGTCTCTCGACTATCCGAGACTCGTCGAGCAAGTTCGATACAATAGTTCATTGTTGCTGCCTGCACTGGGGCTGACATCACGGAAGATCTCGTAAGAGGAAAATGTAATGATAAACGTTTGCTCACGTTGCACACCTTGGTTGCTCGCTATGTGGAATATCAGCATATTATGCAGAGTCCTCTATAGCAGTCAGTCAATGTCGAGATAAAAATTTGAAACAAAACTTGAAGTGTGATACACTCGTCCTAGCTAAAAACGTCTATAACGCGTGCTTTAATACAATTCAATAAAAGATAAAGATGTCTTCCTTGTCTCGTAGTCATTGACGATGCCACGACCATCAGTGTTATTATTATTATTACTATTGCTATTTGCGTGCAAACCATCGAAAAAATTTTCAAAAGCTTTGAAAGCAATGTTGTACCGAGAGAAAGGTGTTTGGATAATATAAGAGTTGGAAAACAAGAAGAGAGAAATCAATAGTAATTGTACATGTAGATTTGAAGGCAAGTGGATGTACGCACGATGTTAATAGTATACGAATGGAATCCGATCTCTGGATTAGCGTGACCGAGCTATAGGACGACAAGAACTCTGCCTATTAATTTGTAATGTGTATATTCGTACATCTTGAATGAGATGTCTTGGTCTACTCTCTCAAGGAGTGTACTTTTCTCTCGGTGATAAGAAACAACTGCCAAAATATGAAAAACCTTGTTTTTACCTGAATCGACCTTGCTGTCGGGGAAGACCGCAAAATTGATTTGAACCTGAAAAAGTGTTAAAGTAGAATCTCTTCAAATACTCGTATTGCAGTGTAAAAATTGTGAAATGGAGGACTCGGCGCTGGTACGAACAGGGTCGCATTATCTCCTATTGATATTTCCGCGAGGGTGAGGGCGGGGAAAGGGGTCTTTCTCACATATTGCGAGCATAAGAACAATGTTCACAAGTAGCCATAAAACTTGGAATGGAGTTGACACAAATGGATACCAAGACCAAAACGGGAGGCGATGCACTTTCCAAATATCTACTATGCATTCCAGGTACTGGTAACCTAGGGGGTGGGAATACTAAAAATCTTAAGTGTATATACGGCATTTTTCCGACCTATTGACCTATTTCCGAGACGGAGTTCAGAGCGGATAAATTGCAAACTAAGAATGGTTCGGCAGGATAATGGCTTTAAGAAAAGGCAATCGATGCAGTTTAGTGAAGCGTTGACATCCTTTAAAATGTATTCTTCTGAAAATAGCATGTCAGAAACACAATTTTACGGATACAAATTTAACATATAATAATGTAGACATGTATTTGCGCCCGAACAACTTTTGCCCGCGCAACCTTAGATAGTAATTTATCGCAGCCTGTCCCAATAAATTCATTAGCTCTCTCTCTCTCTCTCTCTCTCTCTCTCTCTCTCTCTCTCTCTCTCTCTCTCTCTCTCTCTCTCTCTTCACAGTTAGGCCAACCGAAACTTCCAATATTATGCTAAATTGCAACACCGACTTTGCTATTTAAACAATAGACCGTGAAGCTCTTTGTAGCTTAGAGTACAATAGGCACCCTCTGATCCAAATCAGGAATGCATTTTAAAGAATTATCATTTTCAACATAGACTCGTGCGTATTGTTTTGTCCTCTAGCGGGGAATTGTCTGCACTCTTCTATAAATTATAAGGCCTTTCCTTCATAATCGAAGAAACGTCGACACACTTCGGACGTGCCTATCGATGAACTATACTTGACTGACTATTATATTAGACTCTACATTTTGCGTGATCAGCTTTCATCACAGCAGTCTCTTATTCCACATAACAATAAAATATTTTTTTACAAGAAATATCTAACAATCAATTTTGTTTCATGATTTAAATCTTACGATCAACGATATCTACGATCTGCTATCAAGTTTTTGCAAAAACCTTGTTTTAAAGAGCTACAGTCGTCAGTTGTCATCTTTTCTTTTATTGATATTTAATACGTTGAAATACTCCAAAAATCAAATTTAAAAAAATATATATAAAAAAATAGATGTGCATATGGTAATTTTGTACAAGTCATCCTTTTCACACTGCACATGTTAAAATATTCGCAACACATGCTCTTTAAATACACGAGAAACACAAAATAAATTGCTACCGTCAATCATTCTTTCGTTTAATAAAATATAGAAATCAATCAAAATCATGTATCAACAATATTTTAATTGCATTATAATTGCGTTGCTATCTCATCAATATGCACTGTATTGAACATGCAGTAAATAAAGAAAGAATACTAATAACGGATAACTATGGAAATTTGCGAACTATTTTACTCAATTTTATGTATATGCGAGCAAATTATTAGATTTATGTGAGCTATATAAATAGAGTCTAATAAATTTTAAAAGTAATTAATATTTAACATTTATTTGTGTTTAACTAACAATAAAACTAATCTGTCGTTTATAAAGTTTAGAGTTTTTTAAAAGTTATTGCAAGAATTTTCTTGCAAGAATATATGTAAATATGTTAGAATATCATTGTCACCTGCGTATTGACCGATTTTATCTAAATCTTAACTGTTTCACATAAACCTTTGTGATGATGACATGTTATAATGAAAACCAATATTGGGTAATGAAATCATATTTCATATTTCTCATAAACTTATATAAAATCCACTTTTTTCTTTTTTATTATTTCTATATAATTAAAAATCAAATTGAAAAATCTTTAAATTTAATATTTCAATACACAGTTTAGAAATAATAATCCTCAATGTAAATTTTGAGGAAAAGAAAAAATAATCTCTTTACTCTGTTTTATTTTGATTATGAATTAATTATCGAATGAAATTTAAATGTGCAAAATTATATATCGACACTCAAACTAACTGATTTTAGATACACTTATTAATTGACGATATAAAATTTACCCAATCTTGGCAGAAATGCAGTTAATATGAGTTGTGTTAACGTTTCCTCTGGAAATAATTTTGAACGCATCTAAGAGCATCCTAGGCTTTGTGTTAAAAAAAAAAGAGGCAGAAGCACGTCCAGGACCAGCCGAGCTTTCTCTATGGTTAGTCTACACCCACCACATGTTCTCAGTCACAGATACAAATGCAATTTCATTGTTAATCGCACGCTTCCTGATCGAGGAAGATTAACTTGGATCGTTAGTAAGATTAATTACACGCACACATCCACATTTAACGTGAAAATCTAACGAAGTAATATATCTCTAAGGACACACGGACGACACATAACGCTTTTCTACGTTAAATGTATAAACACTTACTGAATCTTCTTATAAGATTGCCGGTGAATGATTCGGAGGTAGCACTCTCCTCGCATCTTAGGTCACAAACGGTTGTCTCGTTCTTGCCAGATTTTAGATTCGGCACTGAGAGCAAACGGCCCTCTCTCTTTGCTTGTTTGATCTTGGCGATATATCGACGGCTCAATCTCGGCGGTTTTAGTTCATTCTCAGGCAAAGACAGGTTCATCGGCCTTATCGCCTCGGTTTTCACGCCAATATTGTCATTGCTCGTTATCGTTTTCTCAGTCTCCGTAGGGCTTCTAGCCTCTTGGATCTCTCGCTTCCTGTCATCACTCTGAGGACTCTCGTGTCCCGGAGATTGGCTCTCCGGCGACAACGAAGACTCAGAGTCAACACTCTCGACCGGCGATAGCGAACGACTCGTGCTGGCTGCTTCGTTGATATTGCAGTAAAACGTGGAAGACTTTTGACTGCCAGTATCGCTGCCTATCTGCTGGCATTGGGGTACTTGCATGAGCCCCGATGACGAGCTCTTTCGGAAACATAAATATGTACATTGTAAAACGATATTAAAAATTTACATAAAAAAGTAAGAGTATATTTTTACTAATAGGCAAAATATGCAATTTTCGACACAAGTGCTCAAGAAACTTTTTCATGAACTTTTTCATACAAGGTTTCTTTATAGTTAAGTGTGATTCCATGTAATATAAGATTTAACTTATAAGTCAAACGGGAAAGAAACATTGTCCTTACATCATATTATAAGTATGCACTATAAACAATGCAACGGCTGCATCGTAAAAGTAACGCTAAAAAAGATTTTGAGATAATAAATGCAAACCACACAATAATGATTAATAATAGAAACACGAAAAACTTAAAATTAATTGGCGACATAAGGAATAAGTAAAGCACGTATTAAAAAAACATACAAGTACCCCATTTTGAGAAGACACCGAGGACGGTGTAAAAGTATTTTTGATCTTCAAATCAACCTTGCTCAGTTGTCTCTTGAGACTAAATCCCTTCCAACCTTGGCTTTTCTGACACTCGTCATCGTTAGGAATGTTACCCGCTTTATTGGATTCGTTTGTGGTTTCCTCTGCGCTCGGTTTCTGTTCGTTACTGTTTCCAGTCTGACTCTCATTGTGAGGGCACTGTTGCTGTTGCTGTACTTGTTGCATTGAATCAGCTATCCTTGTAATTACCGGCTCGGATTCCATCACGGATTCTCGCTGGCTCTGATGGATTTAAGATGTTGGGCTTTGCACAATCAATCAGTTCGTAGGTAAAAAAAAAAAATGGTATGTACATTGGACCTAATTCTAAAAACGGATATATTTTATACATGTCTTTAATGCAATTTTCGCGTTCGTGTTCCGTAAGTGTCCACTAGTGGTGTAGACTAATCCCTTATTATCGTGCTGTCGTACGATCTGCCGTGTTCGTGAAAAAAACGCGTGAAGAAGAAACATGCCTTCTAAGAAGAAGCATAATATCAAATTCAAACTGAAAATTATCGCAAACGTATGGTCACTTGTCACTTCCCAGGCTCATGAAAAAATTGAACCGAAGAGTGCAGACAGGACAGTGATTCGGGGTTTTCTTTTTTTTTTTAATATAAATCTGTCTGCCTATAAGTTAGTTGCCTAAGATGCTCGTAGAGACGTAGGCCTTCGATATCGCTAGTTAATGAAATATCGTAATGTACCATTGTATAAATGAGAATCATGTCAAACTTAGATATCTCGCTGTTTTTAATTATTCTCAATAAATAAATTTTCGAGACGTACGTAGAGTTTTTTAGAATTATTTGAGAATTATTGTCCGGCTAGAATTATTTCTTCCCGCTATTGAATCGTTATCGAGAATGAAATTCAAATTCTGAATAATGAATGCTCAGAACCAATTGATTAAAGCGTTGTCAATATATATGTCATACGGGTATTTAAAAATATCACATATTGTCATTGCACCTGATATGATTCATAAATGAAAAAAGAATGCAGTTAATTGTGCTGGCATCTTTATATATATGCACATATGAATTATTAATAGTCTTTTCTGAGGGGATTTGCAATTTTCTTGATAAGAGAACAATGTGAAATAACAGATATTGACTCTCGGCAACATTACAAATCCCTGGAAAGGAAAATCCCTAATTTATGAAAAATATAATATGAAACCAGCTCTTATACGTAGTCAAATTAATATACACATTTCATATCTGTGCAGTGGTCAAATTACAAATTTTATCTACATGTTCATGTAAAACAAACAAGAAAAATCAACAAAATTACATATACATATAATTTTGTTATGTATATATATATATATATATACTAACATTTATATATACTAAGCATGCGAGTATACAGATGTAAATATTGCTGGAAGGTAACTGGATACTGGCTTCATAAAATAGCTCTGCGAACAGTTGTACCATTTGTCCAATAATAAGTCTCATTTCATTTGCTTTAAGCATACATGAAAAGTTAGAGATGATCTTAAACAATGTGTTATATAATGTATGCATTACATCAGTAAGATGACAGGACTAGGCGCTGATAAAAGTAGATCAAGCATATACAAAAATGTTACATGTCTATTATTACATGTTTGATTATTTAATGGATAGAATTAGATATTACAAGTTTATACGGTTCAACAAATTTACTTTCATAACCAAGGCAGGAATTAAGTTAATTTTTAGCAGTATTTACAAAATTTTGATCCATAAAACGAAATATACAATCATTTAATTTCAGTTTATGCTCAAAGTTTCAGTATAACTTAAAAAAAAAACCTATTGTTATTAATTGATTAGCAATTAATTTAATTTTACTGTTGGAAATGATTACATACAGTCATTAAGGAAATTATAAAGGGAATCAATAATGTTAGGTGTATTTTAATTGCATAAAATTTAAAACGTAAGCTCTTTTAATAATGTCATTTAAATTTTTTTTAGATTTTTCATTTTTATTATTCTGAGAACATTTTTATTATTTTTGAGAACATTTGTAACAAAATTCACAATTCTTTTAATGTCATTTTTATATAGCAGTAAAAGCTTTATCGCATAATTCTCATGTTTATTTTATCCAGTAAAGTATTTGAAGCAAACGTAAAGATGTAACATAAAAGAAACCTATCTATTTTATATTGAATTTTCTTTATCCTATTTAAATTTCGATTAAATACACATTTTGATATCGATATATTACTATGATTCTACCGTAATATAAATTTTAATATTGCAAGAAAACCATATGTAGTTACAGTTCAATTTTTTGGAAGTTTTATACTTTTAATATGATATTCTTTGTACATATATTAAATATAAATTTTCACTTGTTAATATTTTTAATAGTCATTTTTATTCACAATTAATATGTAGCAACATTCCATTTCCATTAAAATCCAATCCAAAATCTCTTGAACTTTATTATAAATTCTCAAAAACTAACTGGTGAAAGAACGTTTAAAAATTCACTTGCTAACATTACTTATAAAAAAGCTTACGTTTTAAATTTTGCAATTCTTAGTATTTCTGATTCTGTTTACAACCTCGTTAAATGATAAAGCTTCTGAAATATACTTTTAATAAAAACTTTAAAACTTTCAAAAAACCTTCCAATTAAAATATAAAATATCATTATCTAACTATACAAAACATAATAAAATGTTCTATTTTACTTGTAACATTTGTGTATCGACATATCTTTAATCACCTGCTAGATAGTTCATCAATAATTGTGCAATGCTGACATTTACTGATGTGATGTACATACGTAGCTGAAACATGTTATAATTATTATTATACAAACACATTTTGTTTGTACTAATAAGTTATTGTACATATAAAAATATTTTTTATAAAAATATTTGTACAATGATGAATTTCTGTCTTGTAATACTGTACTACTACCAATATTACGTTAAGACAAATATAAACACAAATTTTTTAATTCTGTTACTAAATTAACATCATAGTTAACATAACAGTATAACAAACATCAATTAATTTCAATTGCTGAAAATCAAATAAAAAATATATATATATATAAAGAAACAACAACCATCTAAAAACATCCTTTAACATCCTAAAACATCATTTAACAGTAAGATTTTATCTTTAAATTCTTCATTTTAACCTTTCAAACCTATTTTTCTAAATACTTAATACATGGTATTTTGTTACTTTAATGACATCTCAAATTTACTTGACACGTTGTATAATACATCATACATATAGATACATAAATTACATGAACATTGCAAATGTTTCACGTAAGATTTGCACATTTATATTTCTCATGCATTATTGTGTTATATCAATAAGTTCTAATAATATGTATTATATAACAGTTTACAATGTTGTAAATTTTTATAAATAATGTAATATGTACATGTATATTGCATTCACTTTTACAAAGTTACATTTAGTTTTCAAAGCAAATTAATTATAAATTGTAATATCGATATTATTAATTACGTTTATTATTTTTATAATCATACTTATAAATCGTTGCTATCCTTAGATGTACTAAATAACTAATATTAAGTAACTAACATTTCTAGTTCTGCTTTTCTATTATTTCTACTTTTCCGTTTAGCCATTTTGTATTCTACACTCAGCATTTTATTATCTAATTACAGATTAAATAAATAAAAACCAAATATCGTATATTATCAATTACTATCTACTTAAATGATTATACAATAAATAAGACCAATCTATATTAGTTAACAGAGCAACATTGTACAATAAAAAAAAACACAATTTCTTCAACAGAAATATATTTGATCTTACTTGCTTCAATGGTAGACACAAAGTAGTTAGCTAAACATTAAATGCAAAATATATATGAGTACAATAGAAAAAAATGTTACTCTTTTATATATAAAATCACATGAAAAAGAAAAAGTATTTAACATTTATTACAATATCTAGTAAAAGCGATTTTTAAGATTAATAAAAAAATTTTTTATAATGAAATATATGTTTTATACATATATTATAATGTTTTATAAACTTTTACACATATGCATTAAGATATACATTTCCTTTAAATATCTTTAACATTTTGCCACAATAATAATGTGCACAAAAAATTCATTTTTCTCTCATTATAATTTTTAAAGAAAAATTTTTGCCACATGGAAAGTGACAAGTTTGACCAATAATTGTATATAAAATCATTCTTTATAATAGAAAAATTTCGTATAATGGGTTTCTTTATATTTATTGAATATAATAAAGAGATTACGTTGTTTAAGTCATCTGGTAAAAAAAATGGTCAATACATTGAAAATAGAAATTATTCCTTCTGCGGTACAACTGCTCGAATTTTGTTAGATGTATTTAAAATGACATGATTCCCTTATTTTTCTATATTATTGTCTATTATTATTTAATAAAAATATACTAAACATAAGAGTTTAAAACTCTTGAATATTTTTGGCATTAATAAATTTATTTAAACTCACGTATATTAAAGTATCAAAAAATAATTAAGTTAAGGACATATCCTATATGTAATTTGTTTATTATTATTGTTATAACTTATTATTATAACATATAGAGAGAATATTATCTAAAGAATTTTATAGATCTCAAAATACAATAAATATATACCTATTTGATTTTCTATTTATATAATTATAATTTAAATAAAATTTAAATACCGTGTTGCAAGTAACATCCTTTTACTTTTTATTAAAATTTAAGTGCAAATAATTTACACATCTAAAATATTTAATTACTTCTAAAATATTTAAAAAATGTTAATTATACTTAATAATAAAAAATTAATAATTAAAGAATTAAATAATAAGCTAAAAGTAATTCGTACTAAGAATTAAGTAATGAGCTAAAATTAATTTGTACATACTATATAATTGAATAACATGTCTTAAAATCACATTCTTAAGCCATAGTAAATATGTAGTAACTTAATGTTACTAAAAACTTTGACGGAACACGTTTGGTGTTATATTTTCTAATCATTTAAAGACAATTTTTTATTTACTTATTGAAAGATAATTTTGTTATCTTTATTGGAAGTTATTAAGACATTATATTTTAAATTTTAATTAAAATATTTTTTACTGTAATTATCATCTTTAATTAAAAAAAAAATTTTTTGTTTGAGCGTATTAAAGTGATAATAAATACTTTACCTTTTCGTTGCTAACATTTATTTTGCTTTATAATATATTTAAAAATGTTTTTAAAAGCGGTGAGATTACATATATGTATATATTTAATGAATTATATTTTAAGAAATGCTCTAATGTATAAAATTATAGGAAACTTCCTCAGACAAAATTAGACTAATATATAAAAATCTCTTTAAGTTATTTTTATTAAGGAACAATGTGTACCGCATTGTGCAAATAAATAAAATTTAGATAGCTCTTACACACGCACGTACATACGTGTCATGTGACGATTTTTTCGAGAATCGTATTTCGGGACAACAATTTGTATTTACAGAATTGAAAACAAAATGTTTCATTTAATCATGAAACTTTAAATCGCGATATTCTTTCTAATTTTTGTTCATATAATTGTAGCAATTAACTTATGTAGACATAATTTTGTAATCATGCAATAAAAAAAAATTAGCATTTAGAGAAAGCAGAATACAAAATGTAAAAATTCTAGGTTCTTCTAGATAAAATTAAGGGTAAGGCCTTGGGGAATTATTCAAAATACACAATTCTGATAGAAAAAGAAGTAAATTTTACCTGGTCTGTACTTGGACTTCTTGCCTTGTCTTCATTATCTCGTTTTAATTCATCCTGCCGTTTGGGACTTCGTAAGACCCGTTGGTAAGGATCGCCACTTCCAAGATCACTGGTGTTCAATACAATTAAGGAGATCTTCTGTACGATGTCCACTATCACTAACCCCGACTCGTTTCCATAGGCCAATCTAAATATTAAAATATTCTATTGTATTCTCTCTGCTTATGATATGCAATGACATTTTTTTAAATTTATAAAAGAGCAGTCAAGTTTAGCCTCATTTTGCAGTGTTCAAAATCTTAAATTATTTTTTTATAAAATTGTAACTATTGACGGATAGATTAATGTTATACATATAAGTATCAAAGTGATGCGCTTCACCATTTGGAGGAAATTGGCCAAAAAGAATTTTAAAATAAATACGTGCCATGTAGTCATTTTGAAATTTTTTTTAATGGTAAAAGCGCATCACTTTAATATTTATATATCTTTAACTATTAATTATTAATAACCATTAATAATTAGTAATTTTTTGATAGTTATACATATACATATAATCAATACATATACATTAATAACAATAATTTTATAAAAAATGATTTAAGCTTTCGAATATCATAAAATGGGACTAAAAACTTATGGAAGCTTAGTTCCTCTCTTTGTGCCTGATAATATACGGTAACATCCACTCGATTCTCATATACGTTACAATGGCTAACAAAATTCTGCAAATTACACTTACAGGCCGTATGAGGAGTTTAAACTGAGGGACGTTATATTTTCGGGTAGTTCTCCAGGCGGTGCCGTTGTCAAACAAATCAGTGTCGCTTGAAAACCGGCTGGCCTTTTCTGCAGTCCCGTTTTGACTTTAAGCGGATGATTGAACTCTACAGTCTTCGTTTCCACGGTATTTCCGATTGCCGGAGATTCACGATCCGGTGAGTTATCTCCTTCTTTTGCTGGATCCACTGATAAGCATATTTCCAAAGTCTGCAATATTGGAGAACATTATTTTATTTCTTTTTTTACGAGAAAAATGCATTAATGCAGCGTGAAGAGGATGCCTTTATTACGTAAATGAGATTTAACGAATGAAATAATCTATAATCTAGATAAAAAAATACATCTCATTCTTTTTATTTTAAGTTAACTAGATAAAAGCGAAAAAAGTGCGAAAATAGTGCGTTAATAAGCAAGTAAATAACTTACCACAACTTCAGACATACTTTCAACTTTTTTAAATTTGAACAATACGACATGCTTGCCGCTTCCCGCAATAGCTAATTTCCGACTTTCAGGACAAAGGAAAATAAGTTGAATCGCTAACGGATCTTCTTCCGAATCTATACTACGCGTTTTAGTTTTTTCGAAAAGTTTCGCCGTCTTTAGTTTGTAAAGGACTTGTAATGTTCCCGCTGAAGCATCCCAAAACTTTATACTGCCATCGGCATGTCTGCGAACAACATGTATATAGCTATAGAAATTTAAACTTATTGATTATCGTCTAACTTGTGATAGACTGTAACATGTATGTGTATAATAACATGACTTTGCATATATAATTATGCATGTATTTTAATGTGATGAATGATATCCTATAATTAAAAAGATAAATTGCTTATCCATCGATATAAAGTTGTATCTATCATAATATTACCCAGTGAGGATAATCTCGTTATAACTGCTAGAACTGGAACTCCATTCGCCACCGGAGATAGGCCATTCTTTCTCGCTAAAGCCGGTTTTCTTCTGCGACTTGGATCCAACGGAATAAAATGCAGGTACTAGGTCCGAAGGACAATCCGCGAAATATGCACAACATGTCACAGGAGATTCATGAATATCCATAGGATATGGATTCTCAAAACAAGGGAATCCAATAGTTAACAAATCTATCACAACCAGATCATTTTGTAGTAAAACAACAACAGCATAAGGATCTTGAAAATCTAAAAAAAAAAATGATAATAATAATGATTATTACTGCCAAATAATTGGCTATGTATATCGATTAATTTTTCATTATTTATATTACAGCCGACAGAGATTACAACTTTCGAAGAAAAATTAATGTTTTATTAAAAAAAAAAACGCTAAAAAGCATGTTCTACTGTACCACTAGCCCATGGACTATCACACAGCGTTATAAAGTCTACAACATTATGTTCCATTTCGAGCACCGTAGTAGTTTTCCCATGTATCACTGTAATGCTGGGTGTTCTCCCAGTGGTGTCCTGTGCCAATCCACCAGAGAATATCACATATGCTTCTCTGAAAGTTTACATTTAGGTCGTATATTATTTAAGATTAACGGATAGTTATTACTTGAAACTATAAATTGTTAAATGAAGGATATTCCATATCATTTTACCCCGATCTCGACAATTTCCATTCTACTTTCTGAATGGCTTTGCAACGTTCGGGTTCTCCATCTTTAGTAAATTTTGCTGTAGAAGAGACATTAGTGTAAAAATTTTATATATTACACGACCGAAATAAAGGACTGAATTAATAAAGTCTCACCATGTGGAAATGATATACTTGGCTTTAATTGTCGAAGAGTCCAGGTCGAAAGTGAACCGTCCGAGTGACTGCACATAAATTGTTTACCTTCATGGTGCCATGTTATTGATGTTAATAAATCATCTGTTTGACATCTATAGTCAACATTCTTGGTTTTTAAGTCCCACAGAACGATTTGTCCTGACGAAAATCCTATAAGCATCTGGAAGCAAAGCATCCACGCGTGTAAGAGAAATGCACATACCATTATTAAAACATATTTCCTTGAAACAAGACGTGGATATATATGTATGCATATATAAGTGACAAAATGTATCCTTTTACAATATGTCTCGATTCTGTTGTTACGACAATACATTTAGCATATACATAGAGAGATCAGGTATAAAAAAAATGTAGTGAACAATGGTTTCTACAAGATTTGTGCGAAGGGCACAGATAAAACTCAGAGATACGATGATTGCGCATGATGTTAATTATCGATTGCTAAAGAAGAACGAATGAAATGGACGGAGGTTTTTGTAATTAAAGGCAAGTTAATTAAAAAGACAAATCGTATGTTGTACATATATTATGCGATCGAAAAAAATTTATGCGCAAAATGTAACAATTATGCAATTTAGTTTGGCGTCAAATATAAAACTAATATACTTTTCACTTGAATCACTTAAATTTTTAAAATTTCGAGCACTTCAATTTTTTAAATTGAAGGATTAAAAATTGCAGTTTCACAGTCTCCAATATTTTCTTTAGTATATTTACTTTCAGTATTTTCTTTAATGTAATGCTAACTGTTTAAAAATAAAGGTGTTTTGCAGTGACACTTTTATAAACAAGAAAATAGATATAATTAACGGATATTCATTGAAATCAGATTTGCATATCCTGAGTAATTTGTTTATCTGTGTGATTTTAGAAAACATTCTTTTGTAAAAAAAAATAATGTTCTTTCGACGTAAACAAAATGATACACGGTTCCTTACATAGTTACAATCGAGAAAAACTAAACAGCATATAATATACGATATATTACAAATACGATATAATATCAAATTTAAACTATCAATATCAAAGACACAGAGAGTTGCAAACGCAACCCGAACACACAAACACTCATCACACACTCATGACTGCACAATTAGTAGATAAATAGAAGATATATTTGCACATAAGGTCCGTAACAGAAATTCCGTTGTCAGAAATTGAACCAACAGTGAACTCATAAAATGTGTAAAAAGATGAGTGATCATGACCGCACGGTATGACTTTCATTGATTTGCAAAACCGATCTAAATCCATTTTAGAATATCGAACAATATGGATTTTCTCCTTCTTTTTTTCCTGTTTCAATAAAATAGACGTTTTTGATTCTCCATCGTTTGTATATCACAACAGTGACAGCATGCACGCATGCACACATACAACATGCAAGCACACACTGCACTTATTGGCTTGGATCTAGACAAATAATCCAAGTTTGTAAGAAAAAAAAATGTTGAATGAACGCTTTTTCTTTTTCACGTGTCACGATAGAATTGAATAATGTCAATCATGAAATTATGATAAGGATGGAATAATAATGCAAAAAAAAAACGTACTCAAAAAACGCGCGTACCTTGCTCAAATCTAAAGGATTATCACTCAAGTGTACTACAGCACCAGGGTGAGTCTTTCTAGATCTGAAAAATATATATATGTATATACACACACATGTATGAGAGAATCATTATTTTTGTGTTATTGTGAAACATATATAAAATTCGTGTGCGGTCTTTATAAAAACCGTGTTTTATTGTAGTTTTATCATCATTGTGCTTCAACTTAGGTGTTACGTTATTTATAATGTGCCGATAATATTTTTATATATTAATTGGCACTATATTATATAATTTCGTGAAACACGATAAGAAACTCGTGGTCGATTAGTTATTTATAAAGAATAAACAACAAAGCATTCTTAAATAGTTATAATAAAGAGTTAAGGATTTTGTAGCATATTAATGCCGACAAATCAAATATAGAAGTATTAATAGGCTTTGTCGATAGTAATGAATTTTCGGAAAGTAGAAGGAAGATCACAAGAGGATTCGCTTACATAAGTTATTTTAAGTGTCTCGCTATTGGGAATTATTCGTATGTAATTATTCATTAACATCTGAGATACAGCCACGTTGTTCATGAATTATTTACTAATCAAATTGATATTCTGTGACGCAAGTCCTAGTTCAAGTTGGGAAAGACATCCATGTTGAAAATAAGAATAAATCAATACTCTTTTGATACTGTCAGACAATTCTGAACTGATTTTCATGACTGATTATTTAATCGATGAGTTTTTAATAATTTACATATATTGTAGATGTATCAAGTCCCAATGGTGGTACACTTATAATGAGCACCCTTATACCATCACTGCCACATTCACATCTATGTGTCTACAATCAGGCACAATAAAGAACTACAGGTCTTTGACGTCTGTTCCTTCCAGTGTTAACAAAATATAGATATATAGTACTAGTAGAGCCATTTATTAGAGATAATCTCCACACAAACGCGTTATTCGTTTACCGTAATTTAATTGACCCATACATTCACACATTTAGAACACAATCTTGAACGACACATCTGTTATAGAAATTAGTGGAAACGGGATCTGAAAATACATATCTTTCACTCATCTTTTTGAAAAATATTTTTAAGAGATTGCTCTCTTGAGACAGTAAGTGCTAATCTGTTATGTAAACGTCTTGTAAGGATTACACAAATAGCTAATATATATATATATAATATATCCTTTTAATTTGAAACATTCTCTAAGCCACTATAACTCCTTACATAATGTTTTAATACAGATTTATTAAGGTAATAAATTTAAGGACGCGCGGGAGATACGTATTTTATGCCGATTAATCCATCATAAAAACAAAGGACAAGGAATTACAGTGACTTGGAAAACGTTTTTCACATTAAAAAAAATATCCGCAAACACACTCGAGTTTTCCGTGATACAAACTTAGTTTAAAAACAAAGTAAAACAAGTGTCAATATGTTAAAATTGGAAAATAAATCTTTTATTATATGTTATATTGCTATTTTTGCAGAAAGTCTTTCCGTTGCTTTCAGAAAATTTCATTAAAACAATGCCTAATTAATCAAGCGCTAAAAATTCAGAGGAAATTCACATCGTATTGCCCTTTGTACCGGAGATCCTATCGCTGAAATCAATCATGTTAAGTGGCCGTTCCCTTCGAGATACTTACCTTAATGCAACGAACAAAAATGTTAAACGTGTTTGTATGCTCGCAGTTAATTAATAAAATTAGAAATTATTGTACTAGAAGACTGGCATTAGAATTTATTATGCTTTGCATGCGTTTATCAGCGTATGATTGCGTTTGTTTCATACGTGTCGGCGTTCGTCGTATCAGCAGATAGCGCCGATATTGTATACGCGCTGTTTCGCTTATTAAGATTATCAAATATCTCAACAGTAAAGATGTATTATACTTACACTTCGATAGCCTTGTTCCAATTAATTACATATCCAGATAGAACGAATGTTTCAATGTTCAGTATGTGAATGTTTCCTCGATCGGTCCCGATGTACAACCATTTACTTTGTAGCGGTAAATGAATGCAGGTGATTCTGTCGAAAACAAACATTACACGTTCCACTTAACGCTGCCGAAAAAGTTCAAGTAGTTTTAGTCAGCGCTTACAAAATGTGAAATCCCTCAAGTATATCACATTTCACTCAGTACAGCGTATAATTAAAAGCGTAGCTATTAAGGCTGTACTATGCACGAATCGTGTACGTGGCAAAAGATGAAGCTCAAAGCTTAAAATTAAGGAAAGTAACATTAGCCCGTTGCGCGCTAATGACTGACCTGTCTCTTTGAAACTTGAGGCTATGTACCACCTGCGGTATCTTCTGACGGAAGTTCCATAAATGCAAGGTGTCGTCTTCCGTGGCGGATACCAACGCTCCTTCGTTGATCAGGAACTGTAGTCGCAGCACAGCCGCACATTCCTCGTGTTTAACATGTGCATCCACACCCGGTCTACCCAAACTGTTTTTTTTTCCAGGGCATCAGGTTACTTGAGAAAAATACAGTTTCGTATCGATGGCGAGCGGTCGCAATCATAAAATATCGCATCGTATCATGAAGTAATAATCATAATTCCGCACATTTATGCGATAACACGTTTTTACATTCTTTCATCGTGCGATAGGTTGGTAAAAGCCTGCATGTAAAATAGAATAACGCACAAAAGTCTGTGATGTCCATTTCGAGTGATGCATATTAATTTTAATCTTGATTTAATTTACTTTTCATCCTTTTTTTCGACTCTTAGGACTGAAAGAAGATAAAAAGTTATATAAACCGAGATTAAAGTTAGTCTACACTGAAATGCCCTTGAGACATTGTTAGAAAATTTTCGTCAATACCAAACTTCCGCATTTCGCGTCCGGAGGACGGTAAAGTCCTTGAAATACGCGAAGCCGTAAAGATTTTTACCTACATTGAAATTGATAACGCGGCTGGTACTCTTCCGTTTATAGTTCATCGCGATAGTTAGTAATGCCCACCGAAGTGCGATGAGCATCTGTTACTACACTTTGGCCACGATAGATCAATGAAATCACTGACGTGTAAAAACACACGGTCGAAGAGCCACGGACCGACAGAACCGTGTAATTAATCCGCTAAAATTGTACAAACCCCGTCGACAGCCGAAATTTTTTATGGCAGTCACAAAAGCGGGTACGGGAGTTTTTACTTCCGCCAGTACAAGATTTTTTGCAATGAGAGCAGAATTACGCGAGTGCATTTACTGGCGATATTGGCGGTCGAGGGAAAATTTGATGGTCATTTGATGCGGCGGCAAATGTATAATGCACAAAAAGAAAATTAGAAAAAAGAGAGACAGAGAGAGAGAGAAAAAGAGAAGTGAAAATTGTATTACATTGTATGGCGGCGTCAACGAATCGACCGAGTTCTCGCGTGTCTTTTAAGTCGCTTTTATGCGCAAAGAAAGGGAGGGTTTAATTGCGGGATGCTACCCCGTATTAACGATAATGACAAAGGATACATCCTGAGGGATCCTGATTTAGTGCCAATAGCTAGAAGCCTTTGAATTGGGTCGAATGCCAACGCTGTCGGCTGATGCGGGAAGCCGTGTCTGAATGTCTGCAACATAAAAGGTGTCCGTTTCATACCATCTTTCCTGCTTTAGCTGCCTGGAAGAGACTATTCATCCCTCTGCAAGAGGTTGCGGAGATATATCAGGAGGGGAGGCGGGGACAGTATTGTTTCACCGGCTCCCATTGTTGTACCTCGTGGACAACCTGGCTACTGTTAATTCTATACCTTTGTTGCCCGTTAAATGTTAGCGATACGTATTGTTTGTCGCGGGTATTTAAAGTCGGCCTCATCGGGCATCATCCTCGATTTTCCATAAAGAGTCACTCCTCCGGTCGTCATTAGGACATGGGCCGATACCGCAGATGGGAACAAAGTAGTCGTTCCCCCCTCCTTCCCCCCATATTCTCGAACTTCCAAAGAAGTTTTCCCTCATGTTCAAAAAGTAGGTATACTTTTACGAGGGAAACTTACGTTACGTAAAGTAACGCGACATGCGACACTACGGGCCGTATATACCGATATAGAACATCACGGCTTACATCGTTCTTCGCTCAAGAAACTTGGCTTAAAACTCCGCTTCGCTTCGCCTTTACCTCCCCGCAAAGCGAGGGATGAGGTAATCTTATGAAACGGGAGATGCGCCTCGCCGCACGTTTTTCGCGGAGCTTGCGATCGTCCCGGTTTTGCGGTGTACATCAACGTCGGTCTAAAAGGAGGAAAAAGGGAGAGAAAAAGGACGATCTGAAAGACCTATGTCGCGCTCGACAGATCGGCGTGATTACATGAACGAGCCGGGGAAAAATCTTGTTCAGGATTAACCGCGAATGCGAGAGGAGGAGGAGGCAGTGGTGGTGGTGGTGGTGGTGGTGGTAGTAAAGGTGGAGGTAGTGAGCACACACGAGCAATGTGCTTTCGAGGTCGATTTTGGTGCAGCGGGACTCCGCCAACCGCTTTTCGTTGCTGGTGAAAACTGCCCTCGTTCCATTTCACCGGCCGCCACCGCCGTCGGTGGGGATAGCGGGTTAAAATACAGCGATACGAAAGTTACGATCGCCCAGGAGGAACCACCTGCTCCTCCCTCCTTCCCCCCCGTCGCCGCCACCCCGCCGGGTTCTCCGATTTCGCCGATGTCCCCGAGGGAGGCTCGCCCACGCGCAATTTCCGCCGGGCCGGCTTGCCGGATCGCTGATGGCCCCAGTCGTCAGCAAGATGCCTCTCACGCGAAAAACTATCCGCGCGGAATAAGAGGATTGCGGGGGATTTGCCAAGTTACTCCAAATACGCTCGCTACTCGATCAAATAATCGCAGCTTAAGTCGTATAATTAATCACGTAATTTCGTTAACAATGTATGCGATTCATTCGCAATATTTCGCTCGAGATGCTCAATAATATCAAGGATCGACATCGACAACGCTTTCCGAGACAGCATATCCAGAATTTTTTATACGTTTCGCTCGCACCTTTATCGCTTCATTGCGTGTGAATGAAATCAGGTCAGAAATCGCATCGGTCAAACGGATGCAATCCTCGCGCTTATCACAGTGCAGCATCGATAGACCTCGAAAATATTAAATTTCTGATTTGCAAACACTGAAAGTTGTTGGCCGCTCTCATGTTTGCGAAGGAAAGTGTTGTACTGTATGAGAACACTGACGCAAAACTATTGACCTAATTCTGAAAAAAATACGTTGCGTTTAACAGATTCAGCGATCCCTAATCTATCTATTTGAAGAGTCACACTTTTACATTCTGGGAAGAAATCAAATTTAAATCAAGTATGCAAAACAAGAGAAAGAGAGAGAGAGAGAGAGAGAGAGAGAGAGAATTTTCCCGTCGCGAATGTAATTTCGCGGCCGCAGAAATTAATCTGCTCACGCAGCGCGGCGAGTAAAGATTATCGTTGGGCAGAAAGCGTTTCACTCGATCGTGTTATAGCGTGACGATTGCATTGTAATTTGCGGCGATAGGACGGCTCACCCAACGCCCTGCAGGCGCGACAATCCGAGCAAACACATGCACGCATGAGGTCGAACCCGCATATTCTCAGCGGCGCGAATAAAAATTTCCCGGGCCGCAATATGGCAACACGTACCAACATCTCTGAGAGTATACAAATTCGATTGAGCGTCGCCTCATAATTCCCTATCCGTTTTAACGAAAATGTGTAGGAGAGTACATATTTGTATATCATCGTGGACGCTCGTTCAAGCTCAGCCTACTTTCAGAAAACCAAGCTGCGTGTGAGCGAATTTGAGCTGACTAAGCTAATTGAAAATTAGAAAATTAATGAAACTTTCTTCTTTGATTTTTACAGCCGAACGAAACGAACGAGATAGGACTGTAATTATTCCATAAATTTAATTAAAGTGCGACAAGACGTATAATTTTATTGTAAATCCGAATGCGATGCGATAAAATAAATTTGTATGCGAAAATGACAATTTTTTATCTTTACGCGACTCCGCAATTAATAGGCAATTAATTCCACCTCCTAATGATATGCTATCAGTACAGCACTCGTTTGTGGTATTATGTAAGGGATACGTTTATCGTTCCCGAGATAATATTTAATTAACTGTTCCGCATTCGTTGCATCGTTGATACGGCTACGAAGAAAAGCCAGTCTGATTTTGTTAATCATGCAAACGAGGGAGCGATAAAATCGCGAGAAATTCCTGAGAGATTCTCTTGACATAAATTTCGTATTGGCACGTGAAACTTTTCTTTAAAAATATCGACGTTATTTCCTGAAATTCGGATGAAATTTCGCTGCTTCCTCGAGCGGCAATTTCTCACTCGGCCTTGAACGCATCCTCGATTACTCGCGTTGTCCTCAAGATGGAACGGCCCCAAGACGAAATTGATGCCTGGTCTGGTCCAAGAGTTACGACAATGCGCATATAGGTGATACAGCGAAATGATAGATGCGACGAAATGTACACGAGCAGTCCACAGCATCGGCTCAATATCAAGGTTGCTATCAATTTTCCGCTAGTGAAAACTTTGACGCGCGTGCGTCGACTCCGCTCCGCTTTTTCCATTTCGCTATTTTTTTTTCTTTTTTTTTTCTACAACATGCAAAACGACGCGCGATAAAAGGCGCACCGTTCCGCGAAAACCTCTGCAAACCGGTATACCGGAAGGACGCAGATAAATCATGCTCTAAACAGCATTATTTACATAAAGGAAGAAATTATTCATACGATTCTCTATATCTATTGTGAAAAATAATGAAAAATATGCGGGGACGCGCAGAGTTTGGGTTCGCGGGAAATCGCCGAGAATTCTCTCCTCAAGATTTAATCTCGCCCAATTTCGACCGCACGAGATTCCCGATAAAGGGCTTTTCGGGGTGAAGCCGAACAAAGGGATACCGTCGATTATAATGGATCTTCCCGCGCGGTTCCATTCGACGTGGAAAAATTAAAATGTACGGACTGCGTATCTGTGACGTGATATCGCCGTTTTGCATCGCGAGCTCGAATTTATTCATCTCTGCATTTTCTATTATACGACCAGCTAGCGCAGCTGCAGCGCCGGGGGCCATTATTTCCGCTTTGCTGACAGATTCAGATACGCGCGTGCACAAATGAATATACGTCGCGACGTAATTTCTAATTTCTCGCAAGGTACTCGGCATATATGTATATATATTTATCTCCTTCTCGGTGCAGCAACCGCTATTTTTCTTTTTACTCTCGTCACGGCCGAGCTGCGTGCGCGAAATAATTTCGCCGCCCTCCACGCTCGTGTTCGCGATGCGAAAGATTACGGCGAGAACGTCGTGCGATAAACGATCGGGAAGAGTTATCTCTTAACAGGAAAAAAATCTCGCGTTTTCCCGCAGATTTATACGTGCTTCGCTCATGCCACTTTTATCGCGGTGAATTCCAATGTGAGGAATCGCCGCGGGGCAAAATTCATGGGCCATTCTTTCATTCAAATGGCGTCCAATTGCCCATGTCACTAATTGGCTAATTTAATATAAAATTTTCTAGTCGGTAGGTCCGACGGAAGAACTCGAAGCATCGATTGCTACGAATGGCTGCGGTCAACTACAACGTGGTCAAACGGAACGCTCCCCTTTCATTCCGCCGCGAAAGAAAACCGGGGTAGCAATGTAATTAAGATCCTGTGTCGCGAGTTGCGGCGAGGTCACCATTTATCAATGCGCTCGAGCATCGGCAGGTAGTTCTGGGAGTGTTGCACAATGCGATTCCTTATTGGTGATATTGTCTATATAGCTACGAGCCCCACGAGAGGGCGAGTCGTCATAACTTGCGGCATATTGACAGATCTGTCACACACGTCTCCTATAAATTGCCTTTATTGGGAGTACAAATGATACTTTCCCGCATTTTATTAGCCGCGCGTTGGTTTGCCTACGAAAAATTAAACAATAAATTAAAATGGCAGGGCGATAAGCCGCGATCAGCGCGTCGTAGACGCGGACGACGCGCGTCGGCCTTGCGTTTCTGTAACGTGTCGAAAATGAGATACGACAAGAAACGCGGAAGATAAGATAAAGTGCGACACTTACGAACACGTACGGACGATTTTTCAACTTCCACCTGCTTCTTACATCATTCTTCCGATGCTTTCCCGAGCACCAAGTGCAACGGGGAATTACGTACGATAGGAATTTCTTTTCAGAGAGAGAGAGAGAGAACGCGANGCTCCTCAACTTTATAATCTATTACATCGTCCGCATAAAACTCTGCGGCGCAAAGTGAAGTGTTCTCTTCTCTTAAGACCGGCGATCGATATTCATTAGAATGCTTTTAAATGTATTAGCGTTCCGCCGAAATTTTCGCGATATATCCGTGGTATGCAAATGTCAGGTGGAGCGATAAACCGCGGGCGCTCGAGATGAAACATCAGCAATTATGCAGCGCGTGCAGCGTATCGTCGTTTCCGAGAAGGCCCGGAACACGGTAGTTTTGTCAGTGGAATAATACATAGCTACGCCAAGTGCGCGCGTTATCGTTGATGCATAAATGAGGAAGCAAATGCGAGATAAACGCCGATTTCAGGCTGCACATATTTTATCCTCCAAAAAAAAAGGCTGCATCTAATCGGCCGTCGCCGAGAGAATTCGCGTGTTCTCGCTACGTCAGCTCGACATCCCCGTCGCGAAAAAATTGCATGTCAAATCGATGCGCGCCGAGAAACCGGTATCTCGAATTGTCTCGGAGAGAATTAAAATAATAGCAATGACTGTACAGTCGCCTACGCAGATCGAGCGATGATTTCAGCGAAGACAAATGTGCACAGCGCGCATTTGCGTCGTCAAGTCTTGCACTCCGACTCCGCCGTGAAAATCGCACGCGTGACCTCGTTTAACGGCACGCGTCGACGACTTTTCGACGAGGTCGCGCTTCGAGGGGGCAATAAATGCGAGAGGCACGCGTAGAAAAGTGTTGCCTGAATTGATCATCGCGATGAGGAGAAGACGCGACGAGGTGTGAGGGGCGGGGAGGAATCCCCCGTGATACGTCCCGGCGAGCGATCGAATTAAAATTGCAATGCTCGGCGAGATCGCGAAGGCCGAGAAACGAATTGGGATCGATCGGCCGAGAGGCGTGTAACAAAAATACGCGCGGCATATAAATGTAGGAAATGTCTCCCCTAATCGCCCGCGTTCGTGTTCTCTCGCGCATTCCCCTCGTATCTGCTCCGGTATCGTTATCTGTTCCTCGACCGCGTAACGGATATTCGCACGAATTGTGTACACCGCGGAGCGCGATAGTCGATATCAACTTCATCGACAGTTATACGAACGACCCGCTCGAGTAAATAGACGAGACGGTTTTGGTGCACGAAAACCGGACGGAGCGGAGATACCTCGTGTGACTCGTGCAGCGAGTATCGACAGCCATGTTTACTCTCTTCGGCTTATGTACTCCGAAGCTCCGACAACCTCAACTTCTCGACGAGCACACGAGGTTGCCTTGTAGGGCTCATGTTCGCGTGTCTCGCGAGTGAACCAATCTTGAAGCACGATTTCGAAATTATTTAACGTATAAACTCGAAGAGCGTGTGGCATGAGTCGCCTGGAAAATTCCTTTCTAAGCGAGAACCGAGAATAGAAAATTATAAAATTGAGGAAGAAACGCTGTCTTTTATATATATGTACGTATATATATATATATATATATATATATATATATTATAACGGAGAAAAAATCTAGGCCCTCTCGGCCTCGAGAGAGGGGATAGATCATCTCTTCGNATATATTATAACGGAGAAAAAATCTAGGCCCTCTCGGCCTCGAGAGAGGGGATAGATCATCTCTTCGGTCTTTTCGTCAAAAATGCACACTTGCGAAAACGAAGCGCTCGAGTGTTAGTATAAATACCNCGATGCAATTGATATGAATTTATTCAGCGATATGAATTCCAAAGAGTTTGAGATTATGTAAGCTTTCGATATTGACACGGCGCGTTTACTGCGGCTGCGGTTGTTTACACAGACCAAAGAGCGGAAAGCTCAAACCCGACCGGGGGTGGTCTCGAGGAAGAAACTTTTACCGAACGATCGTGCGGACGCCACACTTAAGATAAGTGGCGACTGGAACGCGAGCTGATAAAATCTTTCTAATTGTTGAATCCAATTTGGATCTCGACGTTAGTTCTTTTTCCTCTTCCTCGTCTTCTTCTCCTAGGCCATTACATAATTTAACGAATGGCTTTTCCACGCGTAGAGTCTGATTAAAACCAACGCTATCTACTCGCACGCGTTACTTTCTCTTACGACTGACCCCATAAAAATTTCTAATTGCGCGACTTGCGTCGTTCAGTCAATCGTTAGGCGCCGCGGGGGAGAGGGAGAGGGAAGGAATTCACGGTGGATCCCTCATTCCGCGCGATATCTCGAAATTAACGGCAGTCCGCACGTCTCGTCAGATCTCTCCGAACGTTTCCACAGATCTGCAAAAAAGTCTGCGAAAAATGCGCCGGGAACGGCGTGTTATCGACAGGTCCACTTTTTAATTAGGACGAACGAGGGATGAAGACATAAGTAGGAAGAGAGGAATACCAGGGCGAACTCGCCGTGCTCGGTACTGACCTTCTTAACTTGAAAGTGCTCCGTTCTGAGATTCTCGACGATCTCCTGGTCGGGCTTGGCGGGTTGCGGGACCGACGACCGGAACCCGTCGAGTACACCCTTGATCGTGAACTTCTTCATCGTGTCTGTCAAATGGGGTCGGCCACTCGGGGGAATCACATGTGCAACCGCGCCGTTGCGGCCCTCCGTCCCGGCTCCCGTCTACGAAATCACGGCCAGGGATTCCAAGATCGGTCGTCGTGCTCCTCTCTCTCTCGATTCGGGCTCATTCGCGGAAATCCAATGACATGTTCGCTCCCTCTCGGCGCAATCGACTTTCGACGTTGAGACACCGCCGATGCCGCTGCTGCTGTTACTGCTGCTGCTGTCGTCGCCGCCGCGTGAGCCTTTCTACATTTTGACAGTACGTGTCAGCGAATGTGTCAGCGGAGCGGAGCGGAGCGGAGCGGAGCGGAGCGGAGCCGCGCCGCGCCGCGTCGCGTCGTGCTGTGCCACGAACAGGACGGGATGGCGCTTGTGTAAGTGTATCGTCCGCTCTCGCGTCACGCAGGTCACTTCGGAGTACAGGTAGAATCGTTCGGACACGGAGGGGACGGACGACCGTCGGCCGGTCCTCACGGCGCCCCGACGCTTTTACACCGTACACGGAACGCCGAGCGCGGCCGAGACGTGGCGAGGCTTGTTTTCGTAGTTGACAGCAATGCGGTGCTGTTTAATCGCGCCAGGATCAATAACTGGCAACAGGCTCATGTGGAGTTTCGCACGGCCGCGAGCGCCGTGCTGCGCGGGCGCGATGCGTTCCGCGAGTGATCGCGCAATCGCGAGCGGGTCGCGTTCGCGATTGGCCGGATTGGCGCGATGACGTGCGTCCAGGGATCACGGATGTGATGACAGAAACGCTGTGGCTCATTTGTAAGATGAGCGGAGGTTATCTTTCTCCTTCCAATATGGTCGCCATCTTGAGTGGTCAACTTCACACCCCCCCCTTGTCTAGAAAAGTATCTTAAGCCCATTCTACAATGGCAGTAAGTTGTAAAGTCGTAAGGAAATCAATCAATTATAGTTGAGCTTTAATAAGAAAACTTGGTATTTATTTAGAATACACGCTGCACCTCGAATATCAATAAAATTATGCTCATTCGACGCGTTTTGACACGAAACGAAAGAATCTGGCAGCAAAATGCGGCGGTCTGCCCTGCGAAGCGAGATATTTAACGTTAAAGTTGACAATTTTCAGGTTAGGAATCCTGTCATTCCTATTATCAAAAGTTATCAAAAGCTCATATACCAACTATTGCCTGCTTTAACAAATTATTTCTACTACAGATATTAAGCGTCNAAGTTAACGAAACAGAAATAATTTGTTAAAGCAGAGAATNGTTGGTATATGAAAAGTACATATTTGACGACTTGACGAGTTATGAAATCACTGTCGTACCGACAGTGTCGGTAGCGATAAATATGTACTTTTCATATACCAACCATTCTCTGCTTTAACAAATTATTTCTGTTTCGTTAACTTTGACGCTTAATATCTGTAGTAGAAATAATTTGTTAAGCAGACAATAGTTGGTATATGAACTTTTGATAACTTTTGATAATAGGAATGACAGGATTCCTAACCTGAAAATTGTCAACTTTAACGTTAAATATCTCGCTTCGCAGGGCAGACCGCCGCATTTTGCTGCCAGATTCTTTCGTTTCGTGTCAAAACGCGTCGAATGAGCATAATTTTATTGATATTCGAGGTGCAGCGTGTATTCTAAATAAATACTAGAAAACTTAACTGTAATTGGTCGATTTTCTTACGACCTTACAACTTACTGCCATTGTAAAATGGGCTTTATGTTCCCTCCAGAGATATTCCTACCTCCATGGTCTATCCGAAACCGAAATTAAGTTTCGATTAAACTAATCGCCGATTAATTCCGTTGTGACTAAATAGCTATTGGCTTATACAGTGAAATTGGCCAATAGCTATGCTGGTCACAACGGAATGAATCGGCGATTAGATTAATGATATTCTTACGTCCATGCTCTCTATGGAGAGCCAACCAATCAGAATGATTCCATTTTCCGTTCCGCTATTTCTTTAAACGTCGGGATACGCCCTCCAGCTCATGCAGCCAAGTGAGCAGACCTTATTAGCTCTATCTACTTTGTTGTCGACAGACGACTCGAGAGAGTTCTTCGCGATCTGTACGAAGTTTCGAGCATTGTACGTCCAAGTCCAGGTTAGCCTTTAAATTCGTGAATATCTCTCTTCTCTCGCCTTTCCGTTTTCCCTATGTGAAGAGTTCAGTTTGACACTCTCTGATTTGTTTCTCACGCATATAGCTGTTATGGACATGGTGATCACGAATTTGCAACAACAGCGTCAAGTGACGGAGCAGCTGCGCCGCGAGGCCGCTCTGAAGCGGATCACAGTGAGTAAGGCCGTCGAGGATATCATGAAGTACATCACCGAGCACGAGCAGGAGGATTGCCTGTTGGTTGGCTTCTCGTCGCAGAAATCCAATCCCTTTCGTGAGAAAAGCACCTGTGTCGTACTTTAAACTCGGCTGTTTAAAATGAAGAAGCATGACGAAGGAGGGACAAACGACAATATCATTTTTGTATTTTCGCAATGGTTGGTTTGTTACAATGATATATATTCGTGATTGAGATCTAAGTAATTTTCTATTTAAATTATTTTACGATACATATAAGATTTATATAAGATTGTTGAAAGTGTGCGAGAAAACAAAATTTTCTACCTTAATGTTTGCTGTTAAAAGTACACATTTTGCATGGAATTTATAAGATTTTCAAAGCCGACAATTGTACTTGTGCGAGTTGTACAGAAATCTGCGCATGCCTTATCTTTTGCGGCCTAATCAGAATCGCTGTAATAGCGGTAAATATATTTCAATAGAACAATGTATTTTTATATACATATATAAAGGGGCATATCATACTGATATCTCCTTTTATGTGCATTTAAATCGTTAAAATATTATCTTGGTGCCAAGAATAATTTCATCTTCCTATATCTAGACTAGTATTACCCTAAAAACAATATTTTGACAATAGTTTTAACAGAAGATTAAATATTACCAAATAAAACCAAAATTAGTTCTTAATTTATATTCAATGTAAATTCTCATAGCATATATATTGTCTTAATTGCGAATCAATTTCTGTAATGCCTTCATAAAGTGCCTACATTTACATTCAAAATTAATAGCGATGAAATAATATAATACAGACAATATCAAAATGTTTTGTTTTAAAACGTTATACAAGATTTTAATACCATTTCACAGATATAAACGCATTTTTATTGTGGAATAAAATATATTTAAGAACAATAGTATTTTTATCTTTTATATACTTAGCAACTAATATCCCTTTTTTTCTTATAAATTGTTTAAACAAAGTACGATTATATATTATCAAAAATATTTTCATGTAATATTATGTTCTGCGTTATATAATTGTCTGCAATTATTTTTCCTTGAATAATTATGTTTCCTTGTTTTTTCTAGGCCTTTTTGCTTTTGTCGGACCGTCGGTTTTACTTGTATTAGGATACATATTTTTAAATTCAGGCATTAAATCAGCTATTTTCTTGTAAGTCTTCATAACTAGAAAAAAGTTAATATGTCGAAGTTAATGTCTTTAAAAACTTATAAACTTGATATAAATTCATTTTTTTTTCTAAGGTTGCGTTCGCTTTGGACAATCACGTTTTTTTTGCTCTGTTTCTTAACTTGTTTTTGTATTTGATATTACTCACATGACTGTTGGATAGAATCGATCGGTGGAGGCCCGGGTTCTTTGTCCAGAGCTAACTTCTCCACTATTTGTATTTGACACTCCAATTTATAGGATTTGAACATATACGGATGATAGTTCATATCGAGTCGCTCAATAGTTTTTTTCCACAGTGCAACTTCCTTGTCGCTTACATTTTTTTGGGTGTCGTAATGATGCAACGCTTCACTCTTATCTCCTATGTTTCCTAATATAAAATTAAGCTCATTGAATAAGGAATATTTTGTGTCTTTCTCTAATTACTTTATGTGAAATATATATAATTAGATATACCCTGAAATGCAATTTTCGATAGATAAAAGCCGCCCAAGTCAGCATTTGGAATCATATAGCAGAGATTAGTTTGAGTGTTCATTCGCATTGTAAACGCACATACTATCATTCTTCCTTGAGAGGCACATTTATTTAATAAAGCGCCGAAGAACAATAAATTGTCTGCGAAAAGAAACAAAGACCACATTTAACATTATTTTTATAATAATTAAAACCAATATCATGAATCAAATGTTATTTCATGTATTAAATTTTTGCATTATATATTTTATATTGCGTTACCTTTACGAGTGCTACTGTA
Source organism: Tetramorium alpestre (assembly GCA_021460005.1). Lineage (NCBI taxonomy): Eukaryota > Metazoa > Arthropoda > Insecta > Hymenoptera > Formicidae > Tetramorium > Tetramorium alpestre. The sequence goes on along the minus strand of JAJVSH010000150.1, from coordinate 17,364 downwards.
ATCCGCTCTGACGAAATATTTCCGTTTAACGTGATATTTGAAAAGATCATCAGGTATAGGCCTTATACCGATTATCTTAATGGCTGGCGGATATATATGCTTTATTCGGTAAAGCTCCTTTTGTGTAAAACGCAGCTTTGTACCACCAATTAACTCTTTACTTTCCCAAATCACTTCCTCTGGTATCACAACAGGTGAATTAAGTTCCTCACTGTCACTGTTCTCCTACAATAAATCAAGCGAATCGGATATGAAAAATAAATATAAAACATCTTATGAATACTTAATTTAAATCAGATTTTCAATTACGTTATATGAGAAATATATACCTCATTGTAAAGATCCTCACTCTTAAAATATGTCGATCTCGACAAAACTTGATTAGTCGCTTTACTCAGCGACTTCGTTTGCAAGCATCTACGTTTTCTGTAAAGGAATACTTGTATTTTTGCTTACAAATGTTTAACGACAATTACAGAAATTGATATTACTCATTAACATGAAAACCTACCTGCCCAGAGTACGTACGACCAAATCAATCTCCAGGCCATCGTATATTTGGAAACTTAATCGTGCGATATTTTTGGACGGTGCTTTAATCTGTTGCACCAGATCCACCAGTGATGTCATTCTGTAAATATCTATATTCGTCTTCCTTGACAGTATCTCTAAATCTTTGTAAAACTGATCATGCACCCAATTGTTTCCCAAACCAATTACGTGCAGTTTAATGTCCAAATCTTTCAAGGACGCTGCTTTCGATCTGACGCGATGCTTCTCATCCTCCGCAAGTCTGGGAGTATGACAAGTGATCAAAACTATTCTGCGTTTGGTGAGGACTGTTTTTATCTTTAAGAAGACATCTATGGCATATGTCAATGCATCGTGAAGCGGATAAGCATCCTCGGATTTCATGCTTTGATAACCTTTCATGCCGTTTTTAACTGTGAAAATCATCAGAAAAGACTGCTAAATAAAAGCTCATATTTTTGAAACGCGCTACATTCATCATTGATTGAAATTGAGTAATTGAATATTATACATAATTGTACTTGCTTAGTTTTCTGATCAATTGTAAATCATCTAGTGTAACGACTCTGAGTTCATGTAAAACTTGAATGTTCTTCCATGACGAGTCTGCATCATTCCCTTCGGTACCAAATAATACCACACCCATCCAATCCTGCATACTCCATGCTAGCTTTTGCCGAAGAATTTGCTTGTACAACTGCAGGGATAATGATGACAATCAATTGTATATAACTCATTAATCAAACTAATATACAACATTATAACTAGCCTTGAAAAATTTTTGAATATGACTGAGTTTATTCTCTGGATCTATCTCAAACATCTGTTGCGTAGCATCAACCAGAAACAATGTGGCCTCTCTTACTCCGTACCACTGACTTGCTTGCAAATCTTCTTCTTCTTCATCCATATTGTAATCTTGTATATTGAGTGCCATTTCTGTTATCAGTGTAGTGTTACTATTATATATTTCACGATGATCATTTAAATGATGTCTCATGTTAATTTCTACCAATATAAATTAAGTTTAATTTAACTTACTTTTTATCTTTCTCTAATTCTTAAAACTAGAAAAAGATAATTAAGTTAAACTGAAATTAAAGTTAATCTACATTAGTAGAAATGGACATCAAGGAACATTACAGATATTTTAAAACTGTCAGTAAAAGACATCTCAAAATTCCAAAGATATCTTGTAAAATAATAGATCTAAATATATTATTTTAAATAAACTACTGCTAGATTTGTATAACAAATATACACTATGTTGACATCGTAACTGCCGGTATTTTAGATTCGCTAATTAATTGGAAGATAATTATTCAGTTTAGCAACCTCTGCACCTACCTCAATATTGAATTGAGATTTAGGTTTAATCGACGTGTTTTTATACAAAATGAAAGAATCTGGCAAAAAAAAGTATTCTCGTTTGAAGCGAGATAACTATTAAAGATGATCTACGTTTCAGATTAGGAAATCTGTTAGGCTGATATTACATTTGTCGTACGACGAATTTTTAAAGCGTGTTGATTGGTTGGAATAGAGAAAATTTCTAGAGATTCGAGAACGTTACTATTTTATAGCCAATCAATATATTGGAAAAATTTGTCGTATGACAGATGTAATATTAGCCTTATGCATGGTCTACATAAGCGGTAAGAGTAGTGCATCAAGGCTGTAAGCCATTTGAGGAAACCGTGATTTCTAGCGAATAAGGCGTAGAGGAAGGCCGTAAAGCCGTAGAGTAAAGCCGTATTGAAAATGAATTTGAACTATTTCGTTTACGGCCTTATTCTACGCCTTATTAGCCAGAAACGGCGGTTTACTCAAATTGCTTACAGCCTTAATCCGCTACTCTTACCGCTTATGTAGACCACGCATTAAGGTTGACATGTGTCGTACGACAAATTTTTTGAGTATGTTCTTCTTCTATTTTTCTGGCACTGGTACCCGAGATGGGCACAACACGGCCACTTTTCGAGCATGTTGATTGGCTGCAGAATAGAAAATTTCTAGAGACTCGAGAACGTTTCTATTTTACAGCCAATCAACACGATAGAAAAATTCGTCATACGACAAATGTAATATCATGGCGTTTTCGACTGAAGCAAAACTAATCCGGGTTGGATTTGTTTCTTTTATAACTGACCAATCACGATTACTTCATTTTTTAGAAGAATAACTGTGATTGGTCGAAAATTAACCCGAGTTGGATTAACCCGCTTCAGTCGAAAACGCTATCAGATTTACACATTTTCCTCAAAAAAAAAAGAAGGGATAATGTTGGTACTAACGAAAATCCCTAGGTACCACATATTAATTTTTGTGTATTAGTAACACTGTTTCAGCAGAAAT
>JAJVSH010000150.1:3162-14168 GCA_021460005.1 Tetramorium alpestre | reverse complement strand
TATATATTTATGTAAATTATTAATAATATATTAATAAAATAAATTATTAATAAAATATTAATAAAATAAATTATAAAATTCACGAAACATCTACAAATTGTAGAGATATGGCATAAAAACGCCAAAAAATGATTTATCGACGTGGTCAAAAAGTGGATTTAGCACGCGACACACCATGCACGGGAGCGATTTATCGACGGTGAACGTGGCCACGTAGTTCTACATCCACGTTTAGTGCAGCAGGCCAACGATCGGTGTCCCACGATAAAGGCCAGGACATGGAGGTAGGAATAACAGGTGGGAGCATAAATGCACGGGGATGAAAAATGAGACGTGGGACGAAGGTTACCACTCAAGATGGCGACCATATTGGAAGGAGAAAGATAACCTCTGAAATTCAGAGACTATCTTTCTCTTTCCAATATGGTCGTCGACCGATTTCTCCTTACCTCAGAATATATCCCCCTCGTCTAAAAAGGTATCTTATGCTCCCTCCTGTTATTCCTACCTCCATGGGCTAGGATGGCCGCTCTCAGGTTTCTGTTACTACTGAAACAATGTTACTAATACACAAAAATTTATATGTAGTGCCTAGGGATTTTCGTCAGTACCAACATTCCCTCTTTTTTAAGGAAAATGTCGTGTAACCTGAAATGGATTTTATGGATTTTTCAAAACACGATCGATATTTGAATCGATGTTAGAAATTTATTTTTATTTTATAATTTATATGATTGCTTGGCCTGAGCCAAACAATAAATACATTATGCATCCTAATGCATCAATAACAGCTATAAATAAAAAGACAACAGACCAGCTGTGTGTCACGTGTAAAATGTGTCCGGAAAAATATACACCAAGGAAACCTGAAAAAAAGAAAACATTAACTAGTCATGCGATTTTGCACATTAATTAATTACCATACCAGGTATCGCGCCAACAGTGTTCATCAGACCGAATACGCTGCCGGAGTGCTTTGGTGCGAGATCTGAAGGATTTACAGCGATAGCATTATTGTGGAACCCTGAACCACCGATAATCAACGCGAGACAAAGTATTGCACTTTGAAAGCTTTCCACTTTCGCTACAAAAAACATATACGATAAAAATTTTATATATATAACATTATACTAGTACGATACTGACTTATTAATCCTGATTTATGACCTATTATCAAATATTGAAGATTTACCTAAAAATAACAGACTTCCAATTTCGATGACAAAACAAATCGTTTGAATTGTTTTGCGTGTCACAGTCACAGAATAGCCGGCTTTAATTATCTCTTCTGATAGAGCTTTTCCCAAGAATGTACAAGGTAGCATCGATATCCATGGTACCATATTTACAACCCAGCCCTGTTAATTAAAGTTATTAAAGTTGTTATTTCATCGTTACAAATTACTTAATTATTTAGCGTTTTTTTCTTAGCTATAAATTTAAAATATTTTGTATTAATTTTGTTATAAAATACAATTCTTATGATTTTTTTCTTTTCTGTATAGATATTTTAAGCAACAATACTGAATAAAAATTAAATGACAAGATTACCCTAACTTCAGGAAATGTATCATGAAAATATGTAGGCATCCATGAAAGTAACACGAAGAAACAGTTGTTTTGGCAAGCATGTCCAATAACACAGGACCTGAAAATCATAATAATCAACAAAAATAGAAAAGATAATTCATCTGCATTGAAAAGCATGTTATACTTATAAAAATCTTATAATCGTAATCTTATATAATTTTAACAATCGAACGATTCAGAATTAGAGCATTTGTGTAAGCAAAAGCATATATGCATAATTTAAGCTTTATTATTTTTGGGCACAGTCATAAGTTTTAAAAATCGATTCAGTATCAGAAGGTAGTGATCCGCGCTACTTTAAAAGTGCTTAGTGCTGCAAAGATCGAATTCAAATTCTATCAATTGATAGTTTTATTCAATCATCACTTCTTACAAGGAAGAAGCAACCCACTAAGAAAATATCTTGCCATGAGCTTACCCTCCAAGAGGATTGAGCAGTAGGCTATTAATCTATTTCCGTAAAAATTAAAATACTACAAAAACTTCAAGAAAAATTATGCTCTTCTTCTTGAGAGAGACCAAGGTATGACTTAAGCTGTCGTGTCATTGATGATGACAATCAGGAAAATATAATCGACAAGGAGGATGCACTAAAATTCCAAGAATTTCCACAAGGATTATCATTTCGAGAATTCGAAATTTCAAATCATAAAGATTGAAAGTCTTAGAAATCGACGAAATATCAGAAGATTATAATCGGCAAGTATGTTACTATTTAAAATTCTAAAAATTTTCCACATTTTCATAAATTGCGATTTCAATAGTTCAAAATTTCAAAACGCGAGGATCGACGTCTCAAAAATTGAAAAAATACAAGGAGAATATATTCAAGAAGATTGCACTATTAAAAATTTCAAGAATTGTTTAATGTTTTCCAAAATTGCGATTCCAAAAGTTCGGAATTTCAAATCGCGAAAATAAAAAATCTCAAATCAATAAGAAGAATCAATCGAATTCCAACGCCTAGGACTAGTTTAAATATAAAAATTCTTCTTTTAATCTATGTAAATTGAAAATATTGTATTTCATGCATCATAATTACCAGAAAGGAGGTTGTGACAGAAGTTTGGACCAAGGCAAAGTGTAGCCAGTGTTCGACTTGGTAGCTGTTCTTTCCTTAAAAGGCAGGGTGTGATAACTTAATAAAACTGTCCATGCCAAACTTATGCCCCCTATAAATACATTAGTAAGCACCACAAAGATATCTCATTTCTGCTTGAAAACAAAATTAGTAAAGGACATATGTTCAACTATTATTCTTGTATGATGTGTTTCAAAATTACCATCTTTTGTCTATGGATTCTTCAATTAATTTGACATCGATTTACATAAGCTACATTGTACCTAACGTTCGAAAGACAGTCATCCAGTTATAATTCTCCAGAAGATACGAGCCTAAAGACCCAGTGAGTAGAGTGCCCAGAGCAGATCCTGATGTTAATAAGCTAAAGAAAGAGGCTCTTTCTGTCTCGTGCAAGCGTTGACTGATCAAGCTAATCATGCTAGGAAAATGCATTCCTGTAAGTGACAGTAAGTGTCGTATTATCCACCATTGTCTTGCAACTGTACAACGCTTGAAAGTTACCTTGGAATGCTCCATTTATCATTCTCATTACTGCAACAAGCAAAACAGAGGTTCCGTCCCCAGAGAAGAAGTCTACAATTTCCGGCATGAAGAAGGTTGTCGCTGACCAACCAAGGGCAGATATCAACAGTACTCTCTGCCCACCGATTTTGTCGCTAATATAGCCGCTGGCTACTTGTGTCAATGTATATCCCCAGAAGAAGCTTGATAGTATTATGCCTGAATCCGATTTCGACCAATTCTTCTCCTGACTGATGACGGGTATCAACAAGGGGACTGACGTACGTGTGGCATATATCAGGCATGTACCACACAGTAATGACAGGAACCATTTCTGCCTCTCCCTCCTGAATGAAAGAAACTCTCACACTTCTCATACTTTGAACCACACGGCCATAATAGCAATTATAACCCAAAAAACACCAACTAAGGCTAACATGGCAATCTTATAATTTCCTATTCAAAAAGTGTAATTATTATGTACATGTGTTATATTAGATTGTAATTCCAAAGGAGTCTTATGAGCTAGTGAGCTGAAATTTTTGTAACACACTCCTCTAAGCATGAAGCATGAAATATAAAATATTAGCCTTGGCAATTGAATAGAAGCCAAATTTTAAATATATTATTGAATATTGAAATATATTGAGAAATTATAATATTGATGCAATGTTACATGGTTTACTGGGAAAAATAAGTTTGATCAACTTTTGATTAACTTAATAAAATTTCTAACTTGTATAATTCGTTATCCCTAATCTAATGTTTTTCCATATTAAATAATAAAATACTAAACAATTAGATAATAAAAAAACTAATAATTCTATGTGTTAATAAAGTAATACAGATATTAATAAGTTAATAATTAAGTTAATCAGAGTTTCACTGTAAATAATGAATAGATCAACGAATCTTTTGTTTAGAAAATTGATGATGATCGCTTTCAGATCGATGTATCTTGGTTGTATGTACCTCGACCAGGACGAGAGAATCCTGTCATCGAAGGGAGTGCCCAACGATATTTGTAACTGCATCGTTTACGGATTTGTTTAGCTCATCAATTACGATTTCCGTGTTGGAGCATCGGCTCTCATTGATGGTATGCCAGAGCACGTCGTGACTTTCACGCGCATATTTGGCGTTGTTGACATGCGGCCGATCTGTCAAAATCCAGACATGTTACGCTAACCTCTTCATTTTTCGATTCGGCAGCTCCGACGCAGAACCCTTCTTCTTCTTCTTCCCCATGGAGGTAGGAGAAACAGGAGGGAGCATAAATGCGCGGGGGTGAAGCATGAGACATGGGACGAAGGTTGACCACTCAAGATGGCGACCATATTGGAAGGAGAAAGATAACCGCTGAATTTCAGAGGTTATCTTTCTCCTTCCAATATGATCGCCATCTTGAGCGGTCAACTTCGTCCCACGTCTCATGCTTCACCCCCGCGCATTAATGCTCCCACCAGATATTCCTACCTCTATGCGTAGAGCAATCACTTCTATTCCATTACCCTTGAAACAGGTTAGATTAGGTTATGTCATTTCTCAACGAACGTTCGTACACCATATAATAGCTGAAAATATAATAGGTATATCAACTGGAATATGGCAACGAAGAAAATCAATGGATTATGTGCGTCTTTTAATAGATTGTATAAAGGAAATGTATCCATGATAGATGCGACGCGAACGCAACGCACATACGCAACCGTGGATGAAGGGGACACGCAGGTTACTCATACCGGCCAGGTGAGATATTTTTACTCATTTAAGCAATGAACACGTTCGTACAGGCTCGGTCATACACTCGGTTTATCAAGGATGTAACGTAATTATGAAAAAAAAAATTCCTTCCTACTTTCAAAGTTGTTTATATTCACCTCGACGACGAGATGAATTTTTATTCGCCGTAAACTCTCGTCTCTTCTTATCTTTAATATCGTTCTCTAATATGGCTTCGATAAATCTCTTTGTCCTTTCTCAACAACTGTCTCTCTTCACGCGCTAATTCTATCACGCCTTCGCAGGTATTTGAGAAGGATGATTATCGATTAGTAAGATTTTTAAACAGACCGAAAGAAGTCAATAAAAATTGGGCGATCACATTGATAGATCAAGTACCGCCGTCCCCTGAGAAAGATAGAATCGTAGCTTGCGACGGTGGCGGTGGTCCCCTTGGACATCCTAAAGTCTATATAAATCTGGTAAGATTTCTCGTGCACCGTTCGGCGTGCTGATCCATTTTATCAACATTTTAGATAGCATGCTTGTAGAAATTATAATAAAACAAAATTGAATTCTTTACTCTAGAGAAAGGTAAACTCGACTACACTCACACCTTTCCTTTGCAGGATAAACCGGGCAATCATGCCTGTGGTTACTGCGGTCTGCGTTTCTATAAGGAGAACCATCATTAGATGTGATCACTGTATACGAGTAGTTGTAAATTAATTATTAAAATTTCAAAGTGGGCTTTCTATACATATAGAATGTACGGTTTGTTGTACGAACGGTGTAATAAAAATAAAACTAGCTCATAAAGCAGTTCACATATATTTGAGTAAATCTAATTTGTTGATATGTGTCTAACACGAAGCAAGCTGAATTGATATTGAGATTAGGATATATATTTATTAAAGTCCCTTTGAAAAATATTGTTCTGCAATGTAAATTGATTCTACTGTACATATACTTGCTGAAATAAACATACAAAAATATAACGACACGACAGTTATGACAGTTTGTTGGACGTAAATTTAATGGAAGCTCAACAAAGTGGGTGACTGTGTGTTTGCGTTTACAAGTGCAATTAATAAGCTGCCTCCCTGTCTCTCTCTCTCTTTGTATTAATCTTCACAGGACTGCGCAAACATGATTTAAATACGCTAAAGATGGATTCGGATAATAGTAATTTTAACAAATTTTATTTTTACTATATATATATATATATTTTATATATATATATATATATATATATATATATATATATATATATATATTTTATATATATATATATATATATATATATATATATATATATATATATATATATATATAATAGAAATTTCAACACCGATGAGAATATATATTTGCCAAGATTTTATTTCAGTATCATCCGTCTGTCCAACTCACTTAAATTTTATCATCGCCGTTGCTTACAAGGCTGTCTTTTGACTGTTGATGCTTAGAGGTATAGCTTGCAGTTCCGTTCTCATGCAAAGGAATTCTCCGCAGACACACATTATACACAACGACACGAGATTTAAGCACCACCAGCTGAAAGATGTTGGATACGTTCCGTTGTACGCCCAGCAGCAGACGAAATGAATCCAATGAGCCGTACACGCAAAATCCATGCATAATTTTGTTCTTTGCACCAGCCACCACAACGTAACGGCACCTACGAAGGCATTCAGGACAAACATAACGATGACCAACTGTCCTCCAAAGTCACGAACGTGTATCTCCTTGTCGTGAAACACATAATCCAAGGATTTTGTCCAGCCCACGACCGACGCCACAATCCAGATGCAGAATCCAAGGCAAAGATACATAACGGTCTGCACAGCTACTATCTGGGAAATTATGAGAATGGGATCCCACGTTGTTTTGCGGAACTGTCCAGATAGCGTGTTCATCTTCTTGCGCCAGCACAGGTACCTACTCCAGAACGAAAAGTTTTCTAAACAGCGACCTGCAACGTTTCATTATTCCAGACTTTGGAATCCAGTATCTGTAAACAACAAAGTAACTAAATGTACTTATCTACGTAAGTAGAAAATGAAGTAGACGCGTCTGTGTAAGAGTCGCGATGGACACGGATCATATTTTGAGGCCAGACGATCACAAGTATAATACTCACCCTGTAACTTGAAAGTGTAAACACGGTTACAATCCAATATGACGAATTTCTCCAGATACATTTAGTATGATACGAGACGAGAGGAAGATACGTATAAACAGAATTGCAGCATAGACATGACATGAAAACAAGGGCTATGCATGATTAGTTGTCACACGAGAACCTTAGATGCAAGACGTTGTCAGTCTTATTTGTTCCAAAAAAAAAAACCGTAAAACGATTCGACTCGATTCACCTCGCCCGTCAATCACGCCACGCGTAAACAAAAGAAGAAAGCAAAGAGGCTTTCTCTCTCTTTTTCAATATTTTTTTTTGGGGGGTGATTTAACGTGCCACTAGCCTGCTCCAAGGGCTTCTATTCTGTCAGCCTTCTTTTTCAATAGAAATGCATTTGCATTTGCTCACACACACACATAAACACAGGGCGGAGAGTTTGCGTCATTATCCAATCAGTTGTGCATAAAAATTGTCAAGCGCTGCGCTGGGACATGTGGTGCGCGTGTGGGGAAAAAAGTAGAGCCAACTGTTGGACTAGGGAGTCTTGCTCCGACTTGCGCGCACGTGCGCATATGCATTTGTGTATGCGCAGTGTGCAGAGTGCTCCGTGCTCCCCTCTGGCGCGCTCTCATACGTTCCACGTTGACGAATTGACGACTACCATGCCCAACTTCCACGTAGCACGCGGCGGCAGCGGCGGCGGTGCGTGGTAATAATACAGTTAGCACGGTTATGTCGCGGCACTGTAGGACCAGTGGTGTCGTCGTGAGTGGATGTTAATTGCGACGTGGTCAGTGTTTTTAACAGAAGGGTGCCTGCCGAGTAGCCTAATAAAATGAGAAACTTAAACATTTTTCTACTTACCATCGTCTCGACAATCGCCCTTGCGGCGAACGGAGGTAATGTAATTTCATCGCTTCTCTGCGCGCATACGTGAGAGAGACACGCAATTCTATCCTCACGCGAATTTCAATCTTTCCACCTTGTAATCATTTAGGAACGATCGAGTGTTTTCAAACCATTTATCTAATCACATGGCATTTTCGAATGTTTCCGACATTTTCTACTTTTCATCTTCATGCCAATTTCCTTATGCCTCATTTTCAAACCAAAAGTTTCTTTCGATATTCAAGTGTAGATGTGTATGTTTTTACACTATTTTACGTTACGCAGAGAGAGAGAATTAAGATCAATTTTGCCAAGTAAAATTATACGCTATACCTATTTGAATGTTACTCGAAGGTGTTAAAAAGGTATTTGATCAAACATCTCAAGTAACATGACTTTTTGTTATACTCGTAGGATATGTCTATGCTCAAGAAGATGAGAATATTGATGACATTGTTGATGTGGAAGGTGAAGAAGGTAGTATAGTAACTGATGAAGAAACAGAAGAAGATCCTAGTACAGCCTCAGCTGACGCCGCGACAACGATACTTTTTACAAAACCTGTTCATAATACACTGTCTACCCTAGGTATTGAGCGTGCTCTTTAACATTGTGATTAAAATCTGTATGTATACATAATCTTGCTTGGCACAACTAAAATTCATTTGTGTGTGTGTTGACAGAGTTGCCAGCTGGAAATATAGTAGAATTTCTCGTTGGGTTTACCAACAAGGGTGAAAATGATTTTGTCTTGGAGTCACTGGACGCTTCTTTCCGTTATGCGATGGATTTTAATTTTTACATTCAAAATTTCTCCACGTTTACGTTTAACAAGATTGTGAAGCCCAAGCACGAAGCTACCTTAGCTTATTCCTTCATACCATCCGAAAGTTTCGCTGGAAGGCCATTTGGCTTGAACGTTAACTTGAATTACAAAGATGCAGTACGTATTGGTATACACAGAGGAAGAGATGTTACATACAGAGTTTTAAAAAGGTGTGACCGTGTTAAAACTCATTTAAGAATCTCTGATAAAGTCACGTTGTGAGCCACGGAATCCGCACATCCATCAAGTTCTTTATTCACATTTCAACGAATGTTTGGTACATGTAATCCTACCCTTTGTCACGTAATAATTTTCTCTTTTTTCAACTCTGTATATTTGGAACGATGTTACCCATGCGTTCGCGCGCACACACGCATGCATGTGTCCTGTATGATGTGTTGTATCTTTTGCAGAATGGAATTGCCTACAATGAAGCGGTCTTTAATGAAACTATACAAATTATAGAGATAGACGATGGTCTTGATGGAGAAACTGTTTTTCTTTATGTATTCCTCGCAGCATGTGTTATATTGACTCTTGTAGGAGGTCAACAATTGTTGTCATCTCTGGGACGCAGATCGCGTTCGTCCACCACTCGTAAAGCACCAGTAGAAATGGGCACGTCTAATCCTAACAACGTGGATTACGATTGGTTGCCAAAAGAAACTCTCAACAGAATCAGTAAGTAGTAGAGTAACCGTACAAAAACTTACAAGACTGAAAACTCAATTCCTGTTCAGTTTACATCTAGCTACAACTTGACTTAGTTCTCAAGTAATAATAAAATAATGAAATGTAATAATTAATAATATTCAATCAATTATTAACTACAAGATTTAAATATGAGAGATCTGTTGAACAATCATCTTGAGTTTTCATCGAGTTCTATTAAAATCCAAACACGAATCATTCTGATTTACAGATAAATCTCCCAGAACTCCAAAGCAAAGCCCAAGGCAAAGGAAAACAAAAAGAACAGCTGGTTTTGACGATTAAATCACATACATATTATATTAATATTTCGCGTCGATATGTTATTTAAAACTAATGCAGGGATCGGTGTCGTGCCGCAAGACGAACTACACGAATTTTTGGAAAAATAATTCAAGGTTCCTTAATCTCTTCCATAATCGCTTAATTATGAAAAAGATTACACGAACACAAGAAATATTCGGTTTTGCCGTAGTACGGTAGACCATGGATTTTTTCACAGAGATACTGTTATGGTGAAAGCCATACCTTCTGGCTACATTCTACAAAATACATAATATTACAAAATACATAATATACATACACACACACACCCCCATACACATATACCTTGAAAATCAACCAAGAAAAGATGTAATAATACTTGCAACAATTGTGTTTTTTGCACAAAACCTATATGTAGTACTTGGAACGATAAGCTGTACATTTTTTCTCCTGAGATTAATCGTTCATTCCTTTTTTTTTTTATGTAATCTGTGTTATCACCACAAATAACACGACAGCATGTATGCGAGTGTGTACAGATAAAATTTGATTCTGTAATTATATTGTATTAGTATGTAAAAATTCAATAAAAACAAGTTTTTTTACAAAGGAATTTTCTTAAATTTATTTCTAGATCTCAACAATTTGTGTATTCTCTCTCTCTCTCTCTCTCTCTCTCTCTCTCTCTCTCTCTCTCTCTCTCTCTCTCTCTCTCTCCAAGAAGAAGAAATTTATTATGCTCTCATTAAACAAAAATATGTAAAAGATAAGACCTCGATGTGATTATGAGGCCACTAACTAATCGTAAGAGCGTAAAAGTTTCATTTTCATGTCCCTTTAAAATAAAATTTTTATTAAAAGACTGCAACATTTTAGCTGCCTCTGCATGCATGTGTCACGTGTATGTGCGTGTGTAGGTCTTCTTCTTATTAATAACATCCGATCCCCACAGCGAGTTCGATACGGCCAAGACTTCTAATGTATGAAAAGTAGATGATACTAAGTAAAATAGTGTGCGAAATAAGAATAAAGGGGAATATTACGATTTTCGGAGCGTCAAGTTTTGATTGCAGATTCTGCATCTACAAGCGATTATAAACGAAAGTTAAAGAGTGATGAAAGTGGCTATCGGCTTTATTTTACAACTTATAAAGGTTTTTAGTTGGAAAAGTAGCGATACGAATATGTTCGGTGGTTATATGTTTTACATTGATTCATTCATTTAACCGATACTCACTTGACCGATTGTATTAGGTCTACGATTGTACGGTTCCACATGGATT
>JAJVSH010000149.1:310614-423615 GCA_021460005.1 Tetramorium alpestre | reverse complement strand
TATATATAATATTTATTAATTTATGTATGTTATATTGTGTGCGTGCGTGTAGGCAAAAAAAAATTTTATTTAGAAAATTTATTATGGGCGACTAGTAACACATCTTTCTGCCTGTGGAAGATACATCACTGACGCAGCATTCACGAATGAGCGAAAAGCGCGAAAAGCGCATGCGCGAAAAACGCCATCCGCCCTTCATCACTGCCATGTGCTCGCTTAACTCAAAATTTATGGTAACAGACTTGAATAGTCAGTGCACCGGCCTATCACAGCCAAGAACAAGCCTAATATTTTAAAACTCTCGGCTGTGATTGATTTATTTCCATTTCTATCAATTTTGGAACACATGTTGCGTTCCAAAATTCATTGCCAGCGCTAAAAATCTATAGCATACGTTACGTGTATGTACTATAGATTTTCAGCATTAACAGTGAATTTTATAACACAGCCTGGATTAATTTTAGATATTTTTTCTAATTTTTAGATCTAAAAAAAAAGATAAAAGTAAGTCAAATCGAAAGTAAAGTTAATCAACATTGATATAAATGGATATTACTGCTTAAATTTGCTACTTATGCTCCAGCTGCCACTCGCCTAACCTCAAAAAAAAAAAAGAACAAATGGCGAAGAATGCATTATAGTGCATGTGGCGATGGAAGAGGAAGGGGAAAATATTTAAAGGTGATATATTGCTTCCTAATTCGTATTCGATCTGTAAAGAATTCTAAGCATATATAAGAGAAATGTATAACTCATAGGATCAGATATGCAAAGGATTCGAGCGAAGGATTGAAAGGACCTGTAGAATAATTCAGGATACACGATGAGCGCTGTCGCGGCAGACACGTGCGAGCTCGCGGAGAACCTGATCACGGTAGGCACTCACGTGATAGTTAAGAAACAGGGCTTCAGCAAGGTGTACAAAGTGTCTGAGAGCGGCATTCTGAAGCTGGGGCAAGAAAGGGTGGAGATGGACGAGATCGTCGGCAAACCGTTCTGGAGCACCTTCGAGATCGTGCCGTTGCCCAGCAGCAAGAACACCTTCACCCTGAGGTTGACGGATCAGGTGGAATCGTGGGACGATCTGAAGGGCGAGCTGAGTGGTTGCGACAATCGCTCCATCACGGATGACGGCACGTCGCAGCGGCTGTCGAAGGAGGAGATCCAACAGCTGCAGGAAGCCGGCAAGACCGGGAAGGAGATTATCGGCAGCCTCATCGAGAACAGCACGTCCTTCGCCGCGAAAACGGAGTACTCGCAGGAGAAATACATCAAGAAGAAGAAGCGTAAGTACTTCAGGTTCCTGACGGTGCACAGGACGTCCATACTGTCGCTGCACGAAGTGTACTTCAAGAGGAAGCACGACAAGATCGGGGGACTGAGGATGGACGCTCTGGCGCAGATCCTGTCTTACAGCGACGTGCAGTCTGACGGCCTGCATCTGCTGTACAGCAGCGGATACCAAGGACTGCCCGCGGCAGCAATGCTCAACAGGATAGGCGCAGACACCAGCGGTTATTTGATCAACCTACATCCCGGTAACATGCCCCAAACCACGTTTATCGAGGCCATGAATTTTCCACGGGAACTGAAGGACAGGCACGTTGCAGTGAACATGTACAGTTTCCTGAGATTACATTATCAGGGTGAATCTAGCATAATGGAGAACATTTCCGCGTCTAAGAAGACCGAGAGTAATAACGTTGAAGAAACGCACGAGAAGCTAACGGAAGAATTTGAGGGAGAAACTGACAGTAACGAAGTATCCGAAATGGATATAGAAGTTTTAGAATTGCAAACTGGGACAAAAGAGAACGGTACGCTTGTCGCGAGTGAATCTAGGGAAGATAGCAATGCTTTAAAGCGAAAGCTTGAGTTTGAGAAGTCCGACGAAGAAGCGGTGCTTGTGAAGAAACCGAAATGGCTGCTGGAGACGAAACACGCTGTGTGTTTATTAAATAACACGAAGGCTCGTGGCTTGACTATCGTGGCGAGAGAACATCCCTTGCAGATCGTGAACGCGCTGCTACCCTTCTTGGGAATCTCGCGGCCGTTTGTCATCTTCCATGCGCATCGGGAGCCCTTGCAGGAGACTTATATAGAACTCAAGAAGAAGGGCAATGTAATAAATGTGAAATTGTTTACGAACTTTTTACGTTCGTATCAAGTATTGCCCGACAGGACGCATCCCGACATTTTAATGAGCGATACCGGTGGCTATATTTTAACGGGTTATCTAATTGAGTAATATACAAAATGTTTTAATAAATTTTTATATGAAAACGTATTCCGATCGATATAGGTTCGCATCAAGTTTTCTAGCATTCAATGTCAATCGAATGCTAAGAAACTAACATAACAATTGTAAAAAAAAGACTTATAAATGGATTATAATTTTTTACCAATATAACTATTACGTACACATTTAAATTTATTACTTTGGCCTTTAATTATATAATTCTCTTAATAATAATCGCTCTTTTATTTATAATGTCAGAATGTAAGATCGTAGTATAACGATTGTTGATATCGCAAAAAGGATTGTTAATATCAAAAAGTTTTTAGAAGTATTTAATTATTAAAATGAAATGCTCATTATTTAATAAAAATTTATGAGAATACTAAGCCAACTAATCTCATAGCCATTAGGATATGTATATGCTGTTTTAATATAACTTCTTATATTTTTATTTCCATAGTGAATAGTGGCTCGATTTTAGTTGGCCCATTATTCTTATTAATTTATTTAATTGTTCTTACTGCAGTAAACTTTTACAATAAACTATCGTGTTTTTTATAAATTCAATTTCGCAAAATTTATCTTCAAATATTAAAAATTAAATTTTTAATTCAATATTTTCGCAAACTAGAAGATTTTCATTCTGCTCATGAATCTTTATAAAAGTTCTATCTCTTTTTTATTTTTCCTGTTTTTGCTCAATTTTTTTTTAATTTTATCGACCGAGGTACAAGGACAAGTTGATACTTGGATACGTAGTTCCGCTGGTCGGAAGCTTCCATTAGAGGCCACTGTGTTCGCCGCTGGACGGGAGAAGGTCAGGAACAGTCAGGAAAGATTCGCGAGAATTTCGCTCGTACATACTCCATAGTCTTCGAATTCCCGCTGTGATCGATCGAAAAACCAACGTACGATCAACAAGCGATAAAAGTACGTATCTCACGCGCGCCGTTCCGAATTTTTTTAAGGTTAGGAACAAAGTCGTTCCGGAACGCGTCGCATGCGCGCGGTGTAGCGTAACATATTGCAACTCCACCGGAGCGGTAATTCCCCCGATCGTTTCCTCTTCTCTCCTCGCGGAGGCGATCCGATCTCGACGGACAAGAGAGCCGTGTGCTTATCGGCGCCGCCCGTCCCTGCTCATCCCCTCCCCGGTTACGCACGGTTTCGCATTTCTGTGCAATCATCGAGGCGATGGCCACCTGGGATGGCTCGTATCCGGAGGACCTGAACTATTTGGTGGACGCCGCGTACCTGAACGCATATCTACCCGCGAGCGGCTACTATCCGGGAAGCGGGGGCGGACCAGCGGCAACCTTCTACCAGGTGGGCGCCCAACACCCGTCAAACATGGTGCCTTTGGAGAACAATGCCTATCAGGAACGTGCACTGCCAAACGACGCGCGAGCCGCTCCGGGCGACGTCGCCACGGCGTCGCGCAACATGGCGTCCCACGGGCCCCGCGGTGGCGGTTACAAGCCAAGGCAATCCCGGGGCAACCGGGCGGCCGGCAAGCACGCAGCGCCGCCGCCGACGGACGACGTCGTCCAGTCCACCGTGGTGGAAAACTCTAATTTGCATCCCATGGCCAGTGAGTTTGTGCCGAACAGCCAGCAGGTGAAGAGCTTCCGAAGAGATCCGAGACACAGGAGGTACGACAACGGCAACGCGACAGGGACGAGCGGTTTCAACGCCTACGCGCAGGAGTTCAGGCCGAAGATGGTCGACAAGTCGTCCACGGACAATAAGTACAGGAATGAGAGACGCTACGATAACAGGAGAGATGCGAATTACAGGCAGAAACGGCCGCAGGACACGCAGGCACCGAGATCCGGCTACAGGGACACTCACAGGACGTACAACGCGAGGAACTACAATAGGTTTCAAAACGGCAGATATTACAATAGAAAGCATCAGCTGGACGCGGAGCAGAGTGCTGCCGGGGAGGCTCAGACGTTCACGGCTGAAACCGCGGACTCGGCCACATCCAGCAGTCAGGAAAATAAGGCTGTTGCTGAAGAGATGCAAGAGGACAACTCGGTTCTAGGTACGAAGATCGGTAGACGCAGAGAAGAGCCGTCGACGTACGAGGACGCCGATTCGGAAAATGTGCCCTCGAAAACTCTTGAAGCGCAACGAAACGGTAGACCTAAACGATTCGCTAATGCGTCCAGTTATAGATACAATTCAGATGATACGCAATTCGAACCTGCTGCCAGACGAAAAACGGTAGCGACGACGGCAAGGTATCCGCAAAGGCGAAACAACGAAATGGCGAGTTACAGGGAAAAGAAGGTGGAAAATTGGAGAGATAGAATGGAGAGTAATGAGACGACGCACGCTCCGCAGGGGAAAAATCCGAAGAAAAAATATGACATTGGTATATTTATTTATCAAAGAGATCACATAATTATTATTATTAATATTGTGATATAGAAAAGAAATCTGTAATTAATTGTTATTCTTAACAGATGATGACGCGAGTCAAAGGGAAAGATTAACCGAACAGTTGGACAAAGGATTGTTGGAGTGTCTGGTCTGTTACGAGCATATCAAGCAGAGCGACTACGTTTGGTCCTGCGGCAATTGTTATCACGTGCTGCATCTGAGATGTATCAAAAAATGGGCAAAGTCATCTCAGAGCGGTAAGTAAATCGTCGAGCGTTCGCGTCAAATTATCAAACGCTATCTCATTAGTGTATTCCATTTCAGAAAATAACAGCTGGAAGTGCCCGGCTTGTCGGGACGTCAGTTTCGTCGTGCCTGAGGAGTACTTCTGCTTCTGTGGGAAGATGAGGATGCCGGAGTGGAATCGCAGGGACGTGGCGCACTCGTGCGGCGAAATCTGCGGTCGGCTTCTGTCCAAGAACAATTGCACGCATAAATGCACCCTGCTCTGCCATCCCGGCTCCTGCCCCCAGTGTGTGGCGATGGTGACCAAGTATTGCGGATGCGGAAGAACGTCGAAAATGCTTCTGTGTAGCGCTCAACAGTTGTTGATGTGCGACTCGATATGCGGAAAAAATCTGTCGTGCGGCAAGCACACCTGCCAGAGGAAGTGCCATCAGGGAGAGTGCGGACCTTGCGACAAGATTGTGAAACAAAGTAATATTTCATTCTTTACCTTCGATATCTAACGATATCTATTTAATTTTTATTAAGATTTTTTAATTAGATATACGATAATTACAAGATAATAGAGACTAATATGATTTAATAATGCTGTATTATTTTGTTTAGCATGTTTTTGTAGTAAGAATACTCAGGAGGTACCCTGCCGAGCCAATACCGCAGATACGTATTCCTGTGATAATATTTGTAATAAACCGTTGGACTGCGAGAAACATTATTGTCAGAAAGTCTGTCATCCGGAACTCTGCGAGCCTTGTTCCTTGACGCCTGAAAAAGTTACGATGTGCTGTTGCGGCCAAACGCCGTTGACGGAGAAGAGAGAGAGCTGCACGGATCCCGTGCCGACTTGCGATAAAATCTGCTCGAAGCGCTTGAAATGCGGCCAGCCTAGTAAGCATTTCAGAGATATCGCGCTTCGCGTCTTATCACAATATTGCGCTCTCCTTCCATTGAAATCTCCTTCGCTCGCGCAGGTAATCCGCACACCTGCAAGGCACCATGTCACGTGGGAGAGTGTCCGGATTGTGACTTGAACACTGACGTCAAGTGCCGATGCGGTAACATGGACCGCGAGATCGCTTGCAGGGATCTGACGACCAAGGCCGACGACGCACGTTGCGAGAAACGCTGCAAGAAGAAGAGATCCTGCGGCAAGCACAACTGCAATCAGTTATGCTGCATCGATATCGAGCACATTTGCCCGTTGCCGTGTTCGAAGAACTTGAGCTGCGGACGCCACAAGTGTCAGGAGAGATGTCATATGGGTAAATGCACGCGCTAGTAATCGTTAATTTATCATAGAAATTATGTACAATATTAAACGATATTTTTTTTCTACAGGAAGATGTGCACCTTGTTGGGAAAGCAGCTTCGAAGAGTTGTACTGCGAATGCGGCGCTGAGGTAATTTATCCGCCTGTACCATGCGGCACTAGAAGGCCCACTTGCAATCGACCGTGCTCGCGCGAGCATTCCTGCGACCACGAAGTGTTGCACAATTGTCACAGCGAGCCTACATGTCCACCTTGCGGTGTCCTGACCCAGAGGTGGTGCCATGGCAATCACGAACTGAGGAAGGCAGTACCGTGCCACGTGAACGAGATCTCGTGCGGTCTGCCGTGCAACAAGCCGCTGTCATGCGGACGGCATAAATGCATCATAATGTGCCACGCCGGACCCTGTGAGAGATCCGGACAGCAATGTATGCAACCTTGCGCTATAACGAGAGAGTTGTGTGGGCATATTTGCGCCGCTCCGTGTCATGAAGGCAAGTGTCCAGATTTGCCTTGCAAAGAGATGGTTAAGGTAAGAAGAATCTCTGTCTTTGTGTCATGCGATTGTGTCATGATGTGAAATTTCAAGAAGTTTTGCATCACACTGTGGGATTATGTTTACATTACAGGTCACATGCCAGTGTGGACATAGGACCATGAGTCGTGTCTGTGCTGACAATGCGCGGGAATATCAAAGGATAGCAAGCAACATATTGGCTAGTAAGATGGCTGATATGCAGCTTGGTCACTCGGTCGATTTGGAAGAAGTATTCGGACAAGGCGCGAAAAAGCAGAATCAGTTGAAGACTTTGGAATGCAACGACGAGTGCAAGATAATAGAAAGAAACAGGAGGCTCGCATTGGGACTGCAGATCGTCAATCCGGACTTGAGCGGCAAACTGATGCCCAGATACAGCGATTACATGAAACAGTGGGCCAAAAAAGATCCGCACTTCTGTCAAATGGTCCACGACAAATTGACGGAGTTGGTACAGCTGGCGAAGACATCCAAACAGAAGTCTCGGAGTTACTCGTTCGATATTATGAACAGGGAAAAGCGTCATTTCGTTCATGAGTCGTGCCAGCACTTTGGCTGCGAAAGTCAAGCGTATGATGAGGAGCCAAAGAGAAACGTTGTTGCCACTGCCGTAAAAGATAAGGTAAAGGATAAGATATTCAATTAAAGCGTATATCATCTCGGTAACGAATGTATTGCGTTGCAGTGTTGGCTGCCAAGCTACAGTTTATTAGAAATGATACAAAGGGAGAAGGGACAAAGGAAGGTTCCAGGTCCGGTACTCAATACTTTAAAGGGAAATAATTCTACAAAGTAAGATATCTATTTGTATAACTATTGGAAAATGATTGGAGAATGAATTAATAATTTAATGTATCTAATATGATAATTAAATAATTGTAGGACTGTTTCATTACCTGTAAAACAGAATCAGCAATCGCTGCCATCATCATCAACTGCTAAAATTGCTGACAAAGAAATAGATTATTTTGATTATCGAGGTTAAATCATCAGAGCAAATCATCAGTAATATATAAAGGGCTAATTATACAATGTATATAATATCATAAATGGGGACTTAAAAAATGGGTATAACTGTAATTATATAATGATGCATGAAATTTTTATGTGTTTGAACAATTTGAAATACAAGATCAAATTTTAAATTGTTCAAGCTTGAAGATATTTGAATAGTTCGAATTGTTCGATCTATTAAATCTGATTTTAAGGGAAAAAATTGTTTGTTTTTGGTAATAATATTTTTGTTCATATTTCTTCCATATTATTATTATTATTATTATTTGGAGTCGAGTATTGATTAAAATAATAGATCGAATTTTTAAACGGTATTCGAATAGTTTGATTGCATAATTTATTATTTGAATCTTTTTGTCTGAATCTTAATTAATATCATGATTTTGTAATTAGCGATGCAAGACACAAGTATTATCAATTTTTTTGTTTTCGATTATATAAATTTTAATTAAGAGACATAATTACATTTATAAAAGATACATTTGATAGATTAATTATTAGCAAGAAGAATATCTTTTTATTATAATTTGAAATAGTTTGCAATATATTTTGTTCAAATAAATACACACAGGAAGATGACATGCCCAAAAAATGTAATAATAAAAAAGAACCATCAAGGATATATCTCTTATTTCTACATCTCTTATTGCTAAAAGATGCTGTTTCCTTATTATCCTAAAGCTAAATATCATAAGATCGATTTTTAGTACTTCAAAACGTTTTCATCATCTGAAATGAATTATAGAGGAATTTTTGTATAGTCGAAATATATAGGAAAAATACGTCATAAGTTCAATTTTTCATTTTTCTTCACCTTTATTTCTACACAATTCTTTTTTCTCTCAATAAACCTTTTACATAGTTATTGATTATATTGATATCTCTTAAACATAACAATATGATAATCCTGAGACTAATATGATAAAGCAATAAATAATCGTGAATTTTATACTACTTTTAACTACATTATTACAAGACAAATTCTTATCACGGATAGAATACAGATATACAAAGTATCTAAAACTCAATCGACAGGATAAAGAAACTCTTACTCTAATTTTTTTTTTGCTTGGTCAGAGCTATATTGCTAAGAATAAAGTCAGTGCTATATGAGATAGATTATATCTTTTGGGTTTTCTAGATGTTTTAAAAATGTTTCTAAGATTTTCAAATATTTCTTTTGTGATTTATTAATAACAATTATGGCAATCAATCTTGATTGAATATATATAATATTGATCGTAATTCACAACTTTATTATACATATATTTAATGACCAAATAGTCATGTTAGGAAGTTACTTTTTAATTCAGATATAGAACAATAGAGAGCTTCTATTGAGCAATAGAGAGCTTCTATTAAAAACTTTAATAATAATATATCTTATATTTGTTTTATATGTAACTATTGAATCTGCGATATTATGATTTTGCATCAGTAAAAATATCAATTATATATTTATATATTATAATTTCGGAATTCTTATCGATTTGATTAAAACGATAGTTATTTGTTATTGTACATCCAATTGTATATAAATATTTATCTATATNTATATATGTGTGTGTATATATATATATATATATATATATATATATATATATATAGTTTTGTAGAAGAGTTCTTGTTAAGATAAGACTTTGCATCTCTTGTAAACATTTAAAATAGTTAACACGAGTATTTGGCACATGAAACATCAATGTTATACTTTAGATCACTACTTTTCATGCTATAAATTTCAAACAGATATTTACTCTCTGAGACCTTTTATGCTCCTGTAAGTATTACTACTAAATTTCTCACTTGTTCTATATTTGGTTTTATAGTCAGGTAAATAGAATAACGCATAAATAATAACAGTACTTGGATATACGCTTGTAATAAAAAAAGTAAAAAAGATGCAAAGACATTTAATACTGCACACAATAATTAAAATATAATGATATGCACAGTACCATGTACACGATATAATTTTAGCTGTAATTTTATAAATATAAAATTAAAAATCATTAAATTAAAAATATATAATTATAAATTAAAATATATAGACAAATGCAACCTAACAAAATACCGGTTATACTTCTAATTATACAAGATATTGAAAGTACGATAAATTGTATACAATTGCAATAAAGCTATGATATAGCTCTGTTTTTATCGTAAATTCACTTTTACAGTCTTTTATCTCACGGAATAGTGTTATTTAAGCTTACATAAGCGTAAAATGGCCTCCTATTCTAAACACATAAATATGATATCACATGTAGGATCACAACACTGTTACAAATTCAACTTGCAGATAAGTCATTTATGTATTAATCATTTTTGTAATTTTTGTTGAACATTTAGTAGTAGGGCACTTTGAGAGTTTGGATACTTTTATTTCTAAGCATTGGTGCGGTTGACACACAGTAAAAACGCGTTATTTCTTGTATTATCGATAAAAGTCGCCTACTATTTCAACGTCTTTGTTTATATACAGTCTGTTTTTTTCTCTTCTATCTTTTATTTCGAAAATATCCTTTCAAATTTTATATGTAAGTTAAAAAATGATATATATATGTATATATTTGTTTAACAGCAAAAAATATATATATGTATATGTATCTTTCTGAGAACACAGTAAAAGTCATTAAATTAATTCATCGGGAAACTAATCTAATTTAAAAAATAGATATCTGTTTTTTTTTGTGAGTATGTGCTTCGAATGAACACTTCGCATAAAAAGTGATTTTTAGAAATACTACTTGACTATTGCATTTGTCAGATGCTGTCTAAACATTTATTTCATGTTTAGAATATTAGATTCATCTATTGCTATGTTTTTGTGTATAGCAAATTTTTTGAGACTCGACGTCTTTTTTTTATCTAGTGCAACCTCCTATCTAGTTATATCTCCTGATACTTTATCAATTTCTTTTCCCGAATTTTAGTTAACGCAACCTCTTCGCTAATTATATTCTTCCGATATTTTGTCAATTTTTGCGATTATAATTTTTCGCGACGTAATTAGATAAAAGGTTACATAAGTCTATTCATTTAACATTAAAAACGCTTTAAACGTTAAAAATTTAACTTTGAAAAATTGATTATCATGATGTCTTCACATTGTATGCATTTTTCATAAAAATTGTTACCAATGCATGGTGGAAGCTATGTATTAAATAAGTATTCAATTTTATATAATTCTTTTTCCAGTAAAAATAAGTTTTTTATATACGTTTTTTATATAAGTAATGAAAGCAAAGAATATAAATTATTGCGAATACTGAAAGTGATATATATATATATATATATATATATATAGGTATTTGTAAAATTTCTGTTACTGAAAATAACGGAATTAACACTTCAAAACTTTAATTATTTCAACAATCACAATTCATGATATTTTATGCAATCTGTTATCTGATTATTCCGTTAAAAATTATTATCCCGAAAATAATCACAAAGTTATCGTAAAAAATATTAATCTTGAAAAAAGCAATATTAAGAAATAAGCAAAATTAAGAAAATTTTTTATTTGGCATCTTAGTTTTTGGATTATGATTACGCCTAGATAAACTATTGCTTTATATATAAGGATTATTACCTCGATTTACCCGCGGGGAATAATTAGGATAATTATTCAGATACTGATGTCGCGGACTTGCTGATGGCTGTTTAGTTATATTCGCCATGGCGCAGCCCATTACAAATTCAAATATCCTGGGTATTGTTTGATACAGCAGCCATGGCCACGGCATGGGAAACTGTGTCGGTGCTGGTTCTGTACCATATGGTACGGTTTCAGCAAAGAGTCCTAAAAATAAATTGATTAGTATTATTCTACACGTATTGTTTTACAAAAATAGTTTAATTTTATAGTTAAACTCAATTGCAGTTTATTATATATCATAAATACCGTATGGTCCAAAAATACGAAAGGCATCCGTGACGCATAGGAGGATTCCTAAAATTGCAGTAGCGCGCGTAACGTTTAATACTTTTTGCATCTGAGATTTCCTGGCAACTGCGGTATCCGCTTCCGGTATATGCAGCGGTGTATCGGATTTCGCTCGATTCACGTACGCAATGTGATTTAGTATTGAGTGAAGAGTAAAATCTGTACCCTGTGGAAATAGCATAAAGCTTTAAATATCTAAAAGAACGTTATTTGAAAATCATATTTTAGATGCGTTTGACATCTATGAATTTAACGATGTAATAAGCACTATGTACCATAATTCTTGCTTCTCCAGACGTATTTTCGGAAAGCAAGTTGGTCTCCGGCGTGATATCTTCTGGGTCTTCAATATTTTTATCATTCCACGATAAATTCTTTTTGTTTTTTACAATTACTTTCGGCTCTTCGTCTTTGCTCTTTGAATTTTCGGTCATCAGTGCCGCTTTCTCACTGCAATCAGGATGATCTGAATCTGATTCAGATTTCTCCTGTATCTCCAGCTTGAGAGGTACTATACTCTGAAAGTGTGTGGGACTTCTGTCTAGAGTTCTGATACTGATATCGCTGCTTCGACGATTTATCATTAACGGCTTAATATGAATAAACTCGGAGTTGCGTCGATAGGAACTCTCAGAATTTCTACGCGAATCAGATTTAGGTACCATGAAGGTACCAATATCGGAATTACGTCTTGAACCTGAAACATTTTTTAACAATATTAGAACGAAATAAAACATAAAAATAAAATATTTAAAAAAGGAGACCAATAAACTAAAACTTTTTTTTTTAATTTGCTCGTTTGTATGAATCAATTTTTTTTTTACCTGTAGGGCTAAGATCTAGAACTTTGGGTAATCTCTGTTCGTCAGGTGGCAACATTCTTCGGGGTGTTCTGTTACCGAAATCGCTATTCCTTCTAAGTTTGGTTGCAAACTGCGAGCCACGATTCTTCTCGTGAGTAAAATCGGAACAACGTCTCAGTTCCCTAGTGCTGCCTGTCGGCGTGATATTTTCCGAGTATCGTCGTGGGCTCTCGGGTGAGCGATTCCTCTCGAATTCTTCTCGCATCCTTGGCAGGGACCTCGGGCTACCTTCCGTCTGGCGTTTGCTGTCTGTTGCATTCGTACTCTCCTCGTTAAATCTAACGCTACATTCCGAATTCCTGCGCGAGGATTTGGTGGACGTGTCGCTGCCTCGTCGACTGGCCATGGAGCTCCTACGACTCGGGCTAGACACAGTTATAATCGGCAGATTAGCGGTCGACGGGGTAGGCGTGGGTGGCCTAACGTAGACCTCCGGTACCGAGGACTTTTGTTCCTGCAACGGTGATTGTACGGTGCACGTAGGTTTCGAAGCGGTCTGTCCTTCCTTTTGCGCTGATCCCTCTACCTTGCACACCTTGGCGGTAATGACTCGCGATTCTGAAATCGGATCTCAATGAGAAATATGTTTACACATGTTTCTATACAATTTATAATAAAATAATGTTTGCTGAAAAATTACCTCCCTCCACGGGTGCTTCCTCTACAATTTTATTCACGTTTACAGGCTCACTTTCTTCCGGGCCCTTCATCCTAGCCGGGCCAAGCAAAGTAGGTACCAGCGCGGCAGCGACCGAAGTCGCCAGATTACTATACGGTGCCAACATTGCGAGTTGCATGATACCTGAATTAAGAGTTTTTTCTGTGATACAATTCCGAAACAAACGGTACATAAAATGTGTATGAAATACAAGATAGTCTTAGTCAATGTAACACAAAAACAGCTATATGAAGAAAGATAAAAAAAAGTTTAAAAATTAACATACAAGCAGACAACTGATCGATAACTGACCTTTCTGATGTGCATTAGAATTGTCCCGCGTCAACATGCTGCTCGGCATAGTTCGAAGCAAATGATCAACTTTGTAAGCCGCGTGCAGGAACGCGAGGTACAAAAGAACGCTCCAGACGAGAAACGCCGCTTGGACCATGTACTTTGCCATGTAGCAATTGTGAGAGGACAGAACAATGTCGCTGGCGATTACGAAAAAAAAATGTGCCGTTATAATGAGGCTCAGGCAGGATTCCTTCTGTATCTTCTCTGGACCGAATTTCAGCTGAAAGTTGATAATAAAAAAGACAATATAATCGATAGCCATTGATAGCTATAAATTTAAAAATTATTCAGTTTAAGTGGTCAAAACCTTCGTCAGTTGCAGGAAAGCCAATTGTATCAGACAAAAGGCAGACGTGATGCATGGATATCCAATGTCCCATATAATTGAGCCAATGACTTTGGGCAGAATCTCCTTAAGATTGTATGCATCTATGAACAAGGAAGCCGCTCTCGATGTCCCGAGTAAACATAAGAATATATTAATCGTAGTCATAAACGGTCTGGTTGATATGAGAGATCTGAAAGAAGGACCGGTAACAATAAGTGTAAAGACATAAACTTTCATCGATGCATGTATATATACATACAATACGAATGTACCTTAAATTTAGAATAGAGAAGAATGTGTAAAACCCCAGTACAAAGAAGAGGCATGCAAAGCTGTATGCATGCAATAGAAACGCCCATCTTATGTCCTGCTGTATCGCACTCCATGACGGTGCAGTGACCAGTGATTTGTCTAGAAATGCAGAATTTGATGAATTTGACACACAGTTCTGCCCTACGACAGATACTGGGGTTGTTGCGTTTATACCTAATAACAAGAACATCAAATTAAAAACAGAACGATGCATATATGTATATGTATACATGTATGTATATACGTCAGAGTAGAACACTATAAAAAGTTTACATAATACAAAACATAATTTACGTCGTATTACGTTACTCTACATAATGGAAAAATTATTGTGCGAGTTGACACAATTTCCCAAGAGCTTCAGTTCAATAGGAAACATGCTGTACATGACTTAGTGTATTATTATTTCAGTATGTCGAAACTTTGATCGCGTTTTATGTACAAAAATGGCACTTGCCGCCATCCCAAGTGTGTAAAAAATTGAGATAAAGGGTAAAAAACTGACCACGAGTCCAATTAGCCAGCCTATCCATAATCCCTCGATATGTCCACAGCACATCACTGAATCTTGTAATTGGTAGTCAGTCTTATGATATGACAATTAGTGTGGCATTTAATGTAGCACGCTCTGCGAACTTGTGAAATGTGGTAGCAGCAACAGGCTTTACCTATAGAATGACTTGATTCACGCACCCCTTCTCACTGAATACAACCAGTGTCTCCCTTCAGTTAGGATTATTGATCTTAACTGAAGAGGATTGGAGGGGGCACACATGCCCACATAAAGCACCTGGCTTGTTGGTCAGTTGTTTATCTTTAGAGTTTAAATGGAGCAGTGTTAAATTTATCGGTCTATGTTATGTTATGATTCACAGGCCTGTTATTTTTGTAAAAGGAAACTTCTGTCTTAGACCCTATCGACATTTTCTAAGAAAACGTAAATTCCGAGCGTTGCATAAAGGAATATCGGAAAATGGTTAAAAATAGTTCGATAACATATTAAATATTGAACTCTTGAATATTTCAAGCGACTCGTGCTCTGTAAAATCATAACTTTAGAAAAATCGATTTATAATATCGATTTTTCGTTTAAGCTAATTATTTTTTTCATAAATAGCAACTATTTATGAATTTTTAATTGATTAATTTTATACTTGAAAAGAATTTTATATATATATATATATATATATATATATTTCTGTTTTAATATTCGATATTAAGTAAAATTGAATCAATACATACGATATACATCAAGTTATTAATTTTTAACACAGATAATAAATTTTTCTTTTTGAAAACTCGAAAACGATTCATTCCTGTTAACTGTCTTAAATGACGAATTTCTGTAAACAATTCGAAAATTAATTAGTAAAGAATTTTAGAATCATTCGGCTTAAAATTCGGTATAAAATTTAAAATACAAGAAAATTATTTATTTTAGAAAGAAATAAGTATTTATCTTCTCTTAAAATTCAATATATTATAAAATAATTTGCATCAATAAATTTATATAATAGTTGCAAGTATTAATAAATTATTACTATAAAAGAAATATTATTCATCAATACATTATCTAACTTTTGTATCATATATTTATTATCCTTTTATAAAAGCATACTTGTTAAATTTGTACTGAATAATGTATTTTTACTGGGGAACAACTTACATAATGTTAAACAGCAGGAATAAAAATATAAAACAATGTCTAGAAAGATAAAATGCTCTAAATAATTTAATCTAAATAATGAATCTGACAAAATGTAATATATACAAGTGTATCATATAGTACATAATGCATATATGCTTTAGAAGTAATATCATGAATAGAGAAATAATGGTCTTCTGTTTCCCTCAATGTAACTGACAAGCTCTGACGGCGATCAGTTGCAGGAGGATGAATACAGGACTCAAAACTTCTGAATACTCCAACGTGCTTTGTCCAGAGAGCTTTTTACACAGAAGGTACTTAAAGACAAAGACTAACAGTAATGATATTTGACTCCATAATGCTCGCAAAATTCCCACCCTGATCATCCCTTCCATGTACATTCTAATGAATATAATAGCGCAAAAGTATGTGTTCAAGCCATCGGCTATAAAGAGCGGCGAAAATACTGCCCACCATCCCGACGGCCCCGTAAAATAATTTTCATCTAATTTCAG
Source organism: Tetramorium alpestre (assembly GCA_021460005.1). Classification (NCBI taxonomy): domain Eukaryota; kingdom Metazoa; phylum Arthropoda; class Insecta; order Hymenoptera; family Formicidae; genus Tetramorium; species Tetramorium alpestre. Next base: position 407,293 of record JAJVSH010000149.1, on the reverse strand, counting down.
AGCTAGTAGTACAGTGAAGAACGTTAAGGCAACCAAGTTGATCCATATTTCGAAGATTGTTAAACCTAGCCAGTGAACTAATTCGTTCAAAGAGAAGATCATGATAAAAAATTATACAGCTCTTATTGGAAGTTGTATTGGAATAGTGACTTAGCTAATAATTCCATTCACTTTATCATGCACATTCATTATCGCTCGAATATATCGTCTTGCAGAGTTTCGATATCACTTTGCTTCTACTTAGATCTCAGCACGGCTACTGGCACTCTCCTGACAACGCGTATGTGTATAGCAGAGTTCTGCCTGTTGTTCACCTCGTCGTCCACATCATCGTTTAACGCTTCCAGCTTATCTGTAATGAACAAGGTATTCTTAAAATCTATCAAATGTATCATGCTCATTTCTGCCAATTCAGATTAATTTTAATCTCAATATAATTTACTTTTTCTAATGTCCATTTCTACCAATGCAGAATTAATCTCAATTTAATTTACTTTTTGTCCTTTTCTACAAATTAGGAAAAGATAAAAAGCAAGTTGAGTTTAATCTACATTTATAGAAATGCTTATAAACTTGTCCTAAAATGTCTATTTCTATCAATGTAGATTAATTTTAATTTAATTTATTTTTTATCTTTTTTTAGTCCTAAGAATTAGAAAAAAATGAAAAGTAAGTTAAAATGAAATTAAAGTTAATCTAAATTGGTAGAAATGGACATTAGAAAAAGATAGAAATTAGAAAAGTAAGATAAAAATTAGTAAAATAAGTCAAATCGAGATTAGACTTAATCTACATTGGTAGAGATGGATATTAGTCTGATTATGCGTAGGGAAAGGCATACGTACCTACTAGAGCGACAGTAGAGGTTTTAATATCAAGATCTAAAGTGTCACGATGGATTTCCTTCAGTCGTACAGCCAGGCTGGCGGCTTTGCACACGGCAGCACCGAGACCATGGATGACCAGCTCAGACGCGCCCTTGTCGAACAGTTTCTCGCATTTGTACAATTGTCCCTACAAAATATTCACAAAAAAAAAACTTAAAAAAAAGAGTAACAACAGAATAACAGGCAAACATTCGTTCTGAATCTATAATGGAATTGCAACGAAAGGTTATGGCTCCCACATGCAAGGTACCTTGAAAGGAGTCTTGTTGTTTACATAAATATCTCTGTCGCTCCTAGCGAACTTGAGGGACTGCCGCTTTCGCAAAGCATGCCTCGCGTCCAACGACAACCTGCTGTTTTTGTGGCACACGCCCTTTTTCTCGGGAACGGCCTGGCTTAACCTCGGATCGCCGTCCACCTCGGCCATTCTGAAATCTGGCGTTTCTCGCAGACAGGTGTCACGTGGAGCTCGCGACGACTGCGGCGCACCCTGATTGGTCCGCGACTACCGGAGCGGCCAATCGGACGCCGGCGGTGCGGCAGCACGAGCGTAAACGTGGCCGAGCAGCTGAGTGACAACAACGCGACATAACCTGCAAAACGGGCCGGAGTCATCGATTGATGGGCGGTTTACGGTGCTTTCGACGGTTCCAGTGAAATTCGGCAACATTCAGTCACCCCCGAGGAACGTGACGGGCCAGAGCGCGATGAAGGAACCCGAGGCGGATCCGAAGAATGTCATAAAGAGCAGGGAGCTGCTCTACAGGCTGATGATCAGGTTGTTTATAATCGTCCTTTTCGCACACAGTCTTTTGAATTTCGTTTCCTCGTTGTTAATAATTTTATTTTTTTACTCCTGAATTGGTTGCATTAATTCAGACTTTATCTTGCTTCTTCCGTGGAATTCTAGTGCAGCCAGTTCAGGAACAAACCTAATAGGCGCGATTTCTCTGTAATCGGTGTTTCTATCAATGTAGACTGAGTTTAATCTCGGTTTAACTTGCTTTTTATCTTTTCCCAATTTTGAGAATTAGAGAAAGATAAAAAGTAAATTAAACCGAGATTAAAGTTAATCCACATTGGTAGAAATGGACACAAGTGGCCAGTCCTAAGTGTAATCTGCAATCTTCGTGTAATCAGCAGGCAACGAAAACGAGATGTATGTGATGGATCGTCAAGTCGGTTCATGTTGAATATTTCAGTCAGCTATTCTACGATGGTCACCAGACACTGGCCGTGCAGCTGTCCAACGTGATACAGGCAGAACCACCATGCCCACCCTCGGATCGGTTGCTTCATCTCATGCTGATTGGTGCCGCCCATGAGCCGGATCGCTCCAAGAAGGACAATAGCGCCAATCTCTCTACGTTCGCATCCAGCTTCGACAACACCCTGGGTCCTGGACTGGACCTGGAATTTGAGACTGAGACTCAGACTCAAGCTCCGGAACCGGCGCAGTATGAGACGGCCTATGTCACGTCTCATAAGGGTAACTGCAGGGCAGGAGCCTTCTCATCGGACGGTCAGTTGATCGCCACTGGCTCGGTGGATGCCTCGATCAAGATCTTGGACGTGGACAGAATGCTGGCCAAGTCCGCGCCGGAGGAGATCGCGCCTGGTGATCAAACTGGCGGCCATCCGGTTATAAGGACTCTGTACGATCACCTGGAGGAAGTGACGTGCCTGGAATTTCATCCCAGGGAGCCCATACTCGTGTCCGGCAGCCGCGACTTCTCCGTGAAGCTGTTCGATTTCAGTAAGGCCAGTGTGAAGAAGGCGTTTAGGACCATCACGGACGCGGATCAGATACGCTGCCTGTCCTTCCACCCGACCGGGGACTTTCTCATAGTTGGCACCAATCATCCGGTGGTCAGATTGTACGACGTAAACACCGCGCAGTGCTTCGTGTGTAGCATACCGAGTCACCAGCACACGGCCGGGATAACGAGCATCAAGTACTCGCCGGACGCGAAGACGTACGCGTCGGCGGGAAAGGACGGTAGCATCAAGCTGTGGGACGGCGTGTCGAATCGATGCATCAACACCTTCGCAAAGGCGCACGACGGTTACGAAGTATGCTCGGTGATCTTCACGAGGAATGGCAAGGTAGTGATTCTACTGACGGTAACGTTTTACGTAGGACTTATAAATTGTGTAAATTAATTGTGCGGAAAGACGTATAGCGAATTTGGTTGTTCGTACTAGGGCGCACTCTTGGGCACATTAAAGCCGTTGTACACTGATCTAATCTGAATGTGTAAGTAATATCTTGATTAATAAAATGCCCTCTAAATATAAAAAAAATAGCACATGATAAAATTGAAGATTTTAATGTTTCTATATTTATGTTTTTAATGTTTTTATATTTATGTTAACTATTTATCCTTACGTTGATTACAACGTTGAGTACAACGGGTTTTACGTGCTCTGAGTGCGCCCTGAGTGCGACCAACCGAATTCGCTATTACCGACTTATCTCTTTGTACCACTGTATTGAGTAATCGTGTAATTTTGGATTCCAGTATTTACTGTCCTCAGGAAAAGATTCCCTGATAAAGTTATGGGAATTATCTACTAGCAGATGTCTAATAGCGTATACAGGTGCCGGAACTACAGGTAAAAGGCTACAAATGCGTTTAGACATACTTGGAGTACGCTTGGTGCGGTATGCCTCACTAATATTATGACGATCTAAACGCTAATATATGATTGACTATACTGCTCTCCGCACAGGTAAACAGGAACACAAGGCACAGGCTATCTTTAATCATACCGAGGACTACGTGATGTTCCCTGACGAAGCCACCACTTCATTGTGCGCATGGAACTCCCGTAATGCGTCGAGGAAGCAGTTGCTATCGTTAGGTCACAACGGCCCTGTGAGGATGATCGTGCATTCGCCAACTGCGCCTGCATTTTTGACATGCAGCGACGATTTCAGGGCAAGATTCTGGTTCCGAAGGATGCCAACGCATTAACGACCCACTAAAATCAACAATTAAAGGACAATTTGATTTCCATTTCGAAGAGAATATATAGAGAATGCGGAATTTAAAAGACATTTACGATCGGTATAATTTCGAGAGAAAGAAAACGAAAGAAAATAGGTATTACGTATTTATGCAATTTTTATACTTTATTTAGATTCTAAGCAACGAACTTTACAAATTTTATTTTATTTGTGTTAAAAACCACGATTATGTATAATATACATGATTCTTAGAGTAATTTCAACATTTACATATTTCATAATGCGTGAACAAGCGTAAAAAATTCATCTTCATTTCAAAGCAGCGTATATATGATTGGAAAATAATTCTAAAACGATTATCTTACAATTCTATAAATCGTCGACTATGCTAGAACGAGTATGCTACATAGCTTTCGAAGTACCAGGTAGGTAAAACAAGCGCGGTAAATTACGCTTCGATTTAACGCGCGCTCGTGAGAATTACTTTCAAAATTGCCGAACGCGGTAAATTCCGCGCGCGGCGGTGTTTTACTCTGTCTCCCTCAATTATTGTAAAAAGACCGCGGCTCGTATTCCACCGCGGCGGCAAGTAGATGCGATTCTACAAAAGCAAGAAAAAAAAAATGAAGATACGTAGGGAACTATTTGATCTTATTGTACACGATATCACGGAGTAGACTCGCAATTACCGCTGACGCAAACGGGCCTCGTCCTTTTACAATAACGAAAAGGAAAAAAAAAGAAAAGATATCGACGAGGAACGGAGCAGCGACGAACACCGCCGCCGCGGCGGCAGCGGCGGCCTCGGGGTCGCGTGTGCGTCGCTACGCGCATAGTTGGCCGCGGTGGCGCTGGGAGGCGCGCCGAACTCCCGCCTCTGAGGTTTGACGAGGTGTCACGTGACCCACGCTAACCGCCATCTTTCCTCATCGTATAAACAGTGCGACCGGGCGCAGCGCGAATTCTCGCCGTGGAATCGTGGATTTCCCAGTGTTTTTGAGTGATTCGCACGCGGAGAGATGTCCGACGCCAAGACGGAGACCAAGAGCGACAACAACGTCGAGGATGCGTCCAGGGTAAGCGGGCCGGCGGGCACGTCAGAAACACCTTCGTCAAGCCGAGTTTTCATGCCGTGAGCGGCGTGTGCGAGAAGAGCGGCGGTGAGCCAGAGAGCGAGTGCCTTCCCCTCCCCCGCCACCGCCGTCTCCCTGCTCCCCGTGCCCCCGCGCGCGCGGGAAGATTGTCGTCGGACCCGTGAGGACGCCTCGGCACGTCCTGCCGCGCGTACTCCCGGGGGGCGCCCGGGTGACGGGCCGGCGGCGGGGAGGAGGGGGGCCGCGTCGTCACGACGCGGCCGCGCCATGTGGTGCGTCGGGCGACGGCGCCACGCCGCGCCGACCGACCGGTCTGTCTTCGCTCTTTCGCATCCATCCATCCTTCCCATCCTCGGCCGAGGATATCGCTCGTGGCTGCGCCGTACGTATGTACGCACATCCTCTCCCGTCATCGCCAAAGATGGTGGATGTTTTCTTATCGCGCGAGAAGCTCGCGGCCGGGGGGAGGATCGCCGCCGCCGCTCTTCTCGCGCTCATGGCGCGCGCTCTCTCCATCTCTCTCGCACTCGTGCGTCGTGCAGCTTGGCGCCGCGCGAAAAGGCGGGAAATGGTTCGCGGCGGGCTCCCCGCGGTGCCGCGGCCAGGAACGCGTCGACCGCCACCGCCGGCGACGGTCGCGTCCACGTCCGCGTGACGACGCCACCCCGCCGTCCCGGTGGCAGCCGCGCTCTCGCACGCCAGAGGCGTAGACGTCGCGGCGACGGGCAAAATGGCGGGAAACTTGAAATGAGACGTTGGCCCTTGGCCGGCCGCGGTTCAACGGTTCCTCGATAATCTTATCACGTCGCAATTTATCGTATCATGCCGCAGCGGTGCCGTGCGTCCGTCGCTCGCGCCTTCGGCGTGGCTTCCTCGGGTAATCTCGAGACGTCGCGGTCGCGCCCGCGCGCACACGCCAGCGACTGCGTAACAAACGTATGTGCGTTTCATTCTCTCTCGCGGAGAGGAACGCGAATACGTGCGCGAGAAAGAAAGAGAGAGAAAGAGAGAGCGAGCGAATGAATAGGAAGCTTGATTTTTGCAGGAACAGTCGACGGAGGAGAAACCGACCCCGACGAAAAACAAACGAAGCGGCACCAAGAGACTCTCCACGCTCGAGAGGACCGCCCAGGAGGGCGAGGCGATCTTGAAGGTGCGTCGAGCTCCGCGCGCGCGGTTATCTAGAGCGGGAAGGAGCTTTTTTTCCCTCGGGCCGCGGCTTATCGCGCGCCCCAAAAATCTCCGCCGAGGTCTCCGCTGGTCAAGGTCCCCCGCCCCCCTGCCCTCGCTTGTTTCCCTCCGTTTTGGCTTCTCCGTCGTCGACTTCGCCTCCGCTGCCTACGTGCAGCGTACGCGGCCGCCGGGAGTGGGGGACGTCGATCGCCGAGTGGTGGGGACGACGGGAGGGGAAATTGGCGGCCTCGGCACGGCACGAGGAACCAATCGTCGCGTAGGCGCCAATTACAAATTGATATCTATCTATAGCCGATCTTGGGAATCGATGGACGTTAATTAGAATTAATTATACTTTGAGCTGCGAGAAAAATGGAATACATTAAAATATTGCGATCTTGTGAATTGTGTGACGACTCGTTGCGCTGCGCTTTTCAAGGAAAAGTCATTTGATGTGGGTTTTTGTATTTTTTTTTTTAATCCATTTCTATTAATATATATTATTTAACTTTAATCTCGGTTTTTCTTACTTTTTATCTTGCTCTAGTTCTAAGAATTGAAAATAAATCTAAGAATTGAAAAAGCAAATTAAACAGAGATTTAAGAGAAGTAAACCTACATTGGTAGAAATGAATGTTTGCCGTGGATACTTTCGTTTGTTTTAAAATTATTATAAGACTGAAATTTACTGTAAAACTTTTACAGGGCATGAACAAATCCGTTGGTGAGGTAGAAGGCAGGAGACGCACTCGCAGTTCAGCCAGAGGCCTAACTTCGACAACGCCAGTGCCATCGCCACCCAAGAAGGAGAAGAGGGAAACATCGACGCGGGGCGGCGGTGGTCGCGGGCGCGGACGTCCCAAGAGGCAGGAGAAGAACAATGAGAACAACACGGACGAGGAGACGTCCAACAACAAAAGTGAAAAGCACACGGAAGAGGAGTCTACAAAGATGGAGGTAGACGAAGAGAAAGAAGAAAAGGAGAAGAAGGAGAGCAAGGCGATACAGAATGAAGACAAAAACGCCGAAGGCGTGGATAGTAAAGACAGTAAAGATGCTGAGAAAGTGACCGATGCCAATTCCAAGGACGAGAAGGTGACGGAAGAGTCGGAGAACGTGGACAAGGCTAAGAACACCGCTCCCAGTGAAGAGAAGAAGCAGGAGGAGATAAAGGACAGCTCGGACTCGAGTCAAGATGCGACGGACACAGCAGCGGAAGCACCACCTTTATCCTCATCGGAGTCCCAAAATCCCTCCAACACTGTTACTACTGAGGAAAACAAGGAATAACCTCCCTTCGCCTGTTTTACCAATACTTTTATGTGAGTATCGCAATCTATGTTTTTATACTCCCTTTTGGGAAAACAATTAGTTTCTCCCTTCAAAATACGTTTTACAATTCGTAAATATGTAATATCGTTCTTTAAACTATTTGAAATTACGCTTAGCCTATAATGCAGCAATCTGCGAGCGATATTAACATGAGATTTGTTTTACTATAGGAGGTACCAAGGCGGCGCACATATTGGGGTCACACAAATCCAGTCCCCCTCGTCTATTTTAACTAATTAACACCTTCTTGTCGATCGTTGCTTCAACCAGCGCATCAGAATTCTGCTTTGATTTTCTTATCCCTATAGACAACGCAGCTTTTCCGAGAAACGTAACAAATTCCGTAGAATCTACTACGCTAGTACGAATTAGCATTTAGAGATCGATTCATTTTCTCTCTCTCTCTCTCTGCCTATGTTATATATTATATTATTATATCTTCACAGAAGAAGATTAAATTCGAGATGATATAGACTCGAGAATATTATGATTCTGGGGAGATTGTAATAATTTAGGAAGAGATAGCTAACTCGTTAATCTAGCGTTTATTCGTAATCGCAATTTGACCAATTTGATAAAGTTTCAATTATTTATAGTTTCTTTTTTTTTATGCCTTTTGAATCTTCGTTCCGTTTTCTGCCGCATTATTATTACCACCTTTAAATGTTAAGCTCTGTAAAGCTAATCTAGATTAATCCAGATTAATTTTTTGTGTAATCAGATTAACAAACGTTCCTTTACAATGTTCTTATCTATAGCATGTATATTGTATTTATATATTTTTAATTTTATTCTGTTTGTCGAGTAATATAAAAAAAAAAATCTTGTCATTGCGCTGGTTAATTAGCGATAAGCAACGCGAGGTGTAGAGCATACGTTGTTCATGTACAATGATAATATTATTGTAAAATATATTTAATATGGACTTATATAGAGAGAAGTTGTTTTCAAATCAGAGCTGACATCCGGGTCCTATATAATATAATGCCTACGATTCAGATCTGATGTGGAAGTAGCTAAAGATTAATTCGTACATAGCAAATTACTGTAATACCTTTATCGTATATAAATAGTGACTGAATGAAGTGGAATATATGAGAACTATGGTGAAATGATTTCTCTTTTTCATGGATTAAGCGGAAATAAAATTTCTGAGAAACGCGTTGCAGCGTTATCTATGTTTTCCTCCCTCGCATAAGTGTTTACTAATAGTTTTTAATCAATTTTCTAATCCTTACTTCCACCGATAAACTAACATTTCAGTAGCGAGTTCTTCTTTTCGAAAACAATCGAAGGAATTGCCGATTATGGAGTGGAAATTTCTTACTGTCATTCTTATTCGCTCAAAGTCGTTAAGACTTTTTATTGCGAGATCTTATTATATAGCGCGTCCCTGCTTTTATTAGTCCAATATTAAATATGTTAATATTATTGTGTATTTGAACTGTGTTGCGAGTGTACAGATAGATTATACAATTGATGCACTTATATCTAGAGGAAATCGCACACCTTCAAGACACCAATAGTACATGAGTCTAATGCAGCAGCATGTTTTATTATGTAAATGTGTGCAATGAAGAAAGGGGGGGGGGGGTTTCTCGTTGAAACGCGGGGGATCTTGCAATTAAAAAAATTAACAGTATGTACTACGCGATGAAACTCGAAAGAACTTTTTCTGGCCTTCAATGCCAAATAGGTTTTGCCTATACACCAAGTATATAATAGCACAGAATATAAATATTTCCTTGTAAGTTGCACCTCCGAAGGATGTTTATCGAAACTGTACGTTATTTGAAGGAACATAGGTCTTATCATTCCATTTTCCTTTCTCTTTTGTCATGTTGGTGATATTCACGAGTATGTCCACCTGAGATTTTCGATTGTAAATAGTGAAGATCAAGTGTAATATACGTGTAAATAGTTTAACATTAAGCTTCGTGTATCACACTGGACCTTTTCTTGATTACCTTGTGAAATCTCAGTTCTTAGAGTGCCTCTAGCATTAGCACGTTGTATGATATGTGAGCGTAGAATTCCGGCGATTGAAATCAAAACCAAGCCCTGTAATAGCGAGTTTTACGTAAACCTTACCGCTTTTAAGAATGTATCGTAGAGATAATTTTTTTCTTTTTTCGCATGTATCTTACATGGGGGAGACTATTGTACGGTTCGATATTAGAATTTCTATGAAATATATATCCATATGTAAGAAAGTGTTCAGTTTCGTTGACAATCAATCGCTGAACGTTTGTTCATACCAAACATTTTTTTTTTTTCGTTTTAAAATTTTACGATGCGCAACTTATACATTCTATCTATATTTTACCATGTGTGGATTTCGTTTCAACAAGCAGATTAATTATCGTAAGGAAACCTCTACAATCTATGGCCTCCTTTTAGACATATTCATAGCGATTCCGAAGAGATTGCGTGATGCACTTGACAGTCTCTTAAAAATTTCAGATGATGTATCGACGCGCTCGCGCTCATGTATGTCAAGGTTGCATTGGTTTATTCATCAGTCAGTTCATGAACACACGCGAATTTACTACACAATTCCAGGTAGCATTACGATTTGTAAGAAAATCGTATCAAGTCTCAATAATTTGAGCTTGTTCCCAAATTTTTTTTAATTCTATCCTATTTAAAAAATGAACAAAGAAAGGCGTCGATACAAGCGATGTCACGATACAAGCGATGAGAAAATATCTATCTAATTTAGAACAAATAAAATAAAACGCTTAATTTTTCTGTATTATTTATTCGCAAAAGGTTTAGCAAAAGTTGTATAAAGGTTAATGTTAAGTAAAAGTTGTATAAATGTTGAGAAACTTTAGTAAACTTAATATTTGTAGTAAACTTAATATTAACGGATTACAAGATCTTATCTATTAATTCTTAAATATTCTAAATAGGTTAAGCCTACTTTTTTTTTAATAATCAAGTTGGAAAAATAATGAGTGAGGCTTGGTAACTATTCATATAGTCTATTGACAATCCCCAAAGGGATAGATAACATTTTACTCTAGAGATAATATCCATTTTGATATTTGTCGGTATTTTATTGAGGAATATGTAACTGTAATTAATAATAACAATACTTTTCCATAATTTAAAATACCAATAAACATCACTAATCATATATGGAATATTTCTACAGAGAAGACAGGCAAAATAGAAATGACTGTCATAGTTTCTGAATTATTATATGTTACTCTGTATTTTTTTTTCTTTTTAGTGGAGATACTGTCATTAACAAATTATCTGCTAAGGATAATGAGATTCTGCAATGAGCAAAATTTGATGTCATACATTATTCGTTCTTTTTTTAAACTCAAGTTTATAAAAGTGTTTCAAGTTTAAATCTCTTAAACACTGATATAGTATTAGTCTGCGTTATAAGACTGCATCTCTCTCTTAATCTATAATGCAACGCGTTAAATTCATTTGCGTACACAACCTACGAAGATGCTATAGACTGCATCTTAAACATTTTACACTATAACGGCGGAGCTTTATAAGACACGCGATGACCTTGTCAACTTCAATAAGAATCGTAAGTAATCTTTAGTTGTATTTTTGCTCTATATAGTTGCTCTTAATCTTTCAGAATATTTAAAGTTTCTGTGATTATTCTAATTATTACTTTAGTTACTTTTAATCTATTATTTTAATTTTAGTTATTTAATTTTGTGATGAATATCGTATCTCATAATTACCCTCAATCTTTAGAATCTCACTTCCAATCAATGGAACGTTATTAACTATTAATAGTACTCTTAATTCTTAGAGATTCGATCTTACAGTTATCCTCAGTCTTTGAGTCATGTGTATATTTGTATATGATCTAAAGCGAACCTTTCGGAATAGTACATTGTCCGTTAGATGATTCTACGATCGGCGCCGGACCTACAGGCGGAGCAACACACTGAGGAACATAGGGAGGCTGCGGCATCGCCGGGCCCCATTGTTCTTGCATGAGTGGCGCTGGTGGTACAACATGATACTGCATCGATTGCGGATACACTATCGGCTGCGACGGATACATTAACGGCTGACTGTTGGTTGGTGAGTGACCTGGCGGGTAAGCCTCGGTCGTGGGATAGAAGTGCTGCGGGTACGACGGAGCTACAGCTCCGTTCTCAGCAACGTCAATGTGCTGAGGCGGTAAGTACGGCACGGGTATGTAACCGCCGTTTCCCAAGTAGTATGGAGTATTCCCCGAGCTGCCCTCGTTCGCGTAGTGCGGTGGCAGCTCATGATATGAAAATATCGGGCTCGCTGTTGTATACTGCGGCGGTGCGTAAGCGTTTGCCGGGCTAGCAGGTACCATAGGCGCTATCTGATGTGATATCGAATCCCAATGATGCTGGGACTGTACATCCTGTTTTCGCGCGTCATACGGGATCACGGAATTCGGCGTGCCATAGTGCTGACCCGGGTACTGCATGTATGCTGAGCTGCGAGCGTTCTGCTGGCGGTTTCGTATCTTGTTGCCTGCATGGAGAAAGAGATTTTTTTTAATGCATTATTCTATCTCACAAACTCCACAGATTTCTATGAAGCTGAAGTGAACAATCAAATGTCTTTTAGAAAAAGGATTATATGTATAATAAGAGAATATATTAGTTATATAATTAGTCGAGTTTCTATATTCATATCTTTGACTTATCCTCCCAACTCATTTATATTCGTAACAGTTTGATGCACACGTATAAAAATACATATATTAATTTTGGAATATTAATTTAGATATAAAATAAATTATATCGAAATATCCTAGAGTGTTATCAAACGCTACGTTTGATTTAATGTTTATTCACTTAAAATCCTTTCAACACACAAAATAGAATCCAGTAATTAAAAAAAAATACGAAAAAAGGATAAAAAACGGTTTAGTGAAATTGCAATAGTTTACCTACAAAAAATCCAACAGAAATCCAAGAGAATGGCAAATTCAAAACAAGAGATAATAGAGAAAACAAAAATGTAAGTATAACCATTATATAAATTAATAAAATATATTCGGTTTGGTTTCTGAGTTTAAGTGGCATAAGTTCTTAACCAAGTATCAGGTTGTTCCTTCCTGATGAAATAAATTAAAATGTTCACAAAACATTGAAATGAAATTAAGAATTTACACAGATTAAACCTGGAAATCAAACCAAAATGTACACCGCAAAAATCTCACATTTTAAGTAAAATTTAAAAAATAATGAAATAATGAAAAACAGATAATTAAAGTTAAAATGAATATTTCAATTAAGAAATAAAGTAACATTAAAACTTACAAGATTTAACATATAATTAGAAACAAAGAACAAAACTGTACCGAAAGAAAATAACATGCAATGTATCTCTTATCACAAAATACACTAATCATCAAACGTTAACGATAATGTTAAGATATAAATAAATATACTGACATTGACAACTGTTTTCTTTTGGTAGAAAATACATCTTTGTAGTATTTGTATGTGTTATTAGGTAGTCTCTTATGTATTGTGTTATTCTTTGTTAATGAGTCCGTGAATCTGAACCATTTCTAGTAAGTTCTAATTATATCTCAATTAAAATAAAATTTTATTTTTTAAGTGTTTACTGGTTTAATTATCTATTTGTGTTAATTTATATTTTTATTAATTACTAATGAATTATCTTTATCTTGCTTTTTTTAGTATTTCTTATTTTGAATTTGCCCTTGTTTTCTCTAAACAAAATATTTTGATTTCAAGTTTGAACTTTGATATTTAGATTTCTTTTTTTAATTTTTTTGGATTCTATCTCATATTATAAAAGATAATAAAAGTAGGTATTTTTTTATTTTAATAGTTTCTTTTTTTTTTAATTCTACATTTATTCCCTCAAAGCATTGACATATTAAATTTTATTATATTACCTTTGATAATTCCAGTTTGCTTTCCTTTCTGCTGAATCTGATACGAGGACTCTTTTCCGTTCAAATTTTTTGGTCCTTGCTTTGACTGTTTTGTATGTTGCATATTAGTCGTATTCAATTGCACAGCGTTGGGAATCTCAGCAATGGCATTTCCTCCCTCATTATACGTTAACGAACAATTTTGCATGTCAGTAACGAGACGATCTACTTCCTCTTGCACATATGGGACATCTATTAATAAATTTATTAAGCGACATCTATTAATAAATTTATTTATAAATTTATTAATTTATTATTAATAAATTTATTTAAAATAAATTTAATTAGCGATTTTTTACGTTTCAATTATTTTATTTTTATTGTATGGCAAATTATTCATACGAGCATTCGGTGGTGCGCTTAAAGATGGTACGCCTTGATGATTCGGTCCGTACATTATAGGTCCGCAATAAATTGGATTTAAAGTACGGAAAGTATCCTGTGTAAAGAATTATATTAATTTAATAGTTAGTGATAAATTATAATTGTAAATTTCTGTCTACTACATACCTCCAAATGTAGATGTAGATTATGAAACAAATTTGATGTGAACGAATCTAAAAAAAAAAAAAAAATCGTGAACAAACATTGTAATGTGAATATGTAACCAACCATGCGACATGTAATATACAGGGTATTAAGAAACAACTGTTCGCTAAGCACATAGCGTTATTACTTATGAAAAATTGAGTCAAAAAGTCCTGAACCATTTTTTCCAATTACGCTTAATAAAGCAGTAATTATTTTGTAAAGATAATCCAGTCGATATTATCTTTTAGCCGGAAGAACGTTAGTGAGTCGCGCGCCTGGTAGTGTGCGTGAGCGATTTGTTGCTACATTCGCTACACATACTATTAAACGTGGCTCATGGCATATACCCCCGGCTAAAGGACAATACCGATTGGATTGTCTTTACAAAATAATTACTGCTTTATTAGACATAATAGAAAAAAATGGTTCAGAACTTTTTAACTTAATTTTTGATAAGAAATAACGCTATGTACTTAGTGGGCAGTCGTCTCTTAACACCCTGTATTATATATATATATATATTGTATGTGTATGTATACACATATAATTAAAATGTTGTATACACATTAAAATTCACAATTATAATTTTGTTCATAATACATCGATATCTTGATCAAATACTTATCACATCAAATACTTACGATCTATTTGGTTAAGGTTGTGTTCTCCGGTTATCGAGAAATTTCCTGGCATGTACGGATAATAAGAATACACATTACTATTTTCTTGAGCAGGGTAAGATACATTTGGATTGCTATATATGTTTATTTGAGAGTTACCTGTAATTAATATAATATAATAGAGTTAATGCAGATTTTGATTCTTCTTTACGAAAGAACAATTGATTTTGCACATCCACAGTAAATAAATCTAATTTAGAATATAAAAAACTTGTAAATATTTTAAATTGTAGTATATGCAAAATTTTATTTAGAAATAATTACCATTGTAAGGTGTACAATGACTCTCATTCAATACTTTTGCTTTCGAATACGATTTTGAATTCTGAAAATTGTTACCAAAATTATTGGATTTTTCAGTCTTATTTCTTGCAGTATTGTTCATCCTTCTAAATATATCAGATTTTTTGCGTTCTTCCGTTTTTGGAGTTACACTGCTTGATCCTGTGGATTGTGAATTGTCAAGCGTAGTTGTCGTAGGCAAATTGTTAGCCTCTTCCTACAAATAAAAGACAAGATATTTTTACAATTTAAACATGTCGTATACGTCACAAAATTTTACTTACATTTGATGCATAATTAGATGATTCTTCTATAGACTGATTTTCTAATAGTTGATCTGTTTTACTAAAAATAAAACCAACACATTTGTAAAAAAGTTCGGTTTTTGTTGCAAAAACTGCAAAATTATTTTTTAAAAAGTAGAATGTAAATAATATATTTTGATAGATACATACAGAAGTTCGTCGCGATGTTCATCAAAGCTAGTTTTATTAATATTGACATTATCAACTTCAATATTACTATCATTATCTCTTATGTTTTTGCTTGTATCATTTGGTGTTTCATTTGTTATGTTATCTTTTTTCTTTCGTGAGAAAGAATTATTATATGATTTTTTCCATCGTCGATCTAATGAAATATAAAGATCTATTATATGTAAATAAATGATAATATATCATTTAATAATTTATAAATATTTAATAAACTGACTTGTATCCGAAGTAATCGAATGGTTTTTATTAATCGGTACCCAACTTCTTGGCCTGTTCTTTCTTACTAAAGGTAATGGTTTCAGAGCATCATACGGAACAAATTTCTTCTCTCCTAGATCTTTAATAAAGACTAGAACTGGCTCTTTCTCTGTATTCATTTCCTGTATATAACCGTGAAGCCAAAGAGGACCTTGCTTCAATTTTTGTTGCTCAATTTTATTGTTAGCCTCGCTAGTCCCACATTCTGTTGAATTTATGCGCATATTCTTGTTGTTATTCCTGTCGCAGTTTTCTAGATCATTTATGCTAATCTCTATCAGACATTTGCCGCCGATTTGAAGCTCATTACTGCTGTACCTGTTCCAGCCTGCACATTTTACCTCTATGCAAACACAAATCATTTTAATTTTAAATAGTTCACTATTAAAAAAAAAAAAGAGTCAAAACGAAATTCCGATACCTCGTTTCAATTCGTGCCATATGTCTAATTCTATATTGCGATAATAATCAGGAGCCAACGCTTTTGCCACTTTATAAGGAATAGGTGGTACTCCCTTCCAATCAGACTGCGACTCGTCCGTGTCACTATGTTCGTTTTTTACCTTCTTGTATAAATCTTCTATCAATTGCCTGCAAGAAATATACTTTTCTTTTTAGAAACAATCTCATTCTCTAATAATTAAAAATTAATAATGTTTAAATCACAATTTTGATTGGCACATATAGAACGCGGCATAAATTGAGGCCTGATTAAACTTACTCTCTAATGTCGAGATTTCCTTTCTGGAAAAATCTGTCATGTCTAAGTGCAGGAGTTCGATTATGTAGCATTCTATCCGCAACAGTCTTTATGTTAGGTATTTGATACATATACCTATACACAACTTCATAAACAATAGCTATCAAAAAAAAGAAAAAGAAAAAAAAAGGATTACAAAGAATTTTGGAAAAAAAAACTCGTTTATAAACGTGTCGCGGCGGTACCGGGGGATGGGAAATATCTACGTACATTGGCAATACGCGGCCGATTGGACAAAAGCCATTGGATAAACGGGCTCGTATTGTTTCGACTCTGTGTGACAAAGTAACATAACGCCTTTCTTAAAGCCATTATTGGTAACGTTTTCGCATATCTGTTTCTCTCCACTGAAAAGAATTATGTCTCGCTTATACAGCATAGACATGGCGTGAATCTCGTTTATGCCTCCCCACTCCGTGAAACACTGCATTTCTTTGAGATAGTAATCAAACGCTGGTACGGACTACACAGAGAGAAATAGAACAGAAAAATGACTGCCAAATCTCTTGATATGAAGATGGACAATCATATACTTACGTCTCTAAACAAGTGCCTTTTTTTCTTCATAAACTCTGTGCATTCTTTTCTTACTCTTAGGTGATAATGTTGCGTATGGTACACTTGTTCGCTGATTGCCCTAAACAAACAGGTCGGGTCTCTGGGAGTAGGTTTCCTGAAGTAACCTTCCTTCACCAGCCACTGGTCCACTGGCTCCTGTGCCCGTTTCGACATCTCTCTATCAACATTACCATTCAATACACTACTAAAAATCTAGCTAGCAAAGCGATTCTTTCACAGGATTGTTTTCACATTATCTTGCTATATTTGTTTTTACATCAGAGATTATCAAATATTCTTTTTCTTTAATATATTCTATTCACAAGTTATCCTAATTTAAGTAACTACCTTTTTATCTTCTAAGAAAAAAAATAATATAAGAAATTGAATTTGATGAATATAACTTATGATTGTTCTAGCTAAGCCTTTCTACTTGTATGTATAGTGATATACCATATGTCATAGTGAATTTTCTATCAATATTAATAAAATTCTATAATATTAGCAATAACTCTGAGAATACTGATAAACAATGAAGATTTATATGCTTGCATGGCTTATATTAAACTGAGAAATCTCTGTGATAGGTAGCAATGATTATCATTTTGATGTTAAAATAATGTTTTTGACATTTCCACGTAAAAAATGACGAATAACATCAGCTTGCTATCTGGGATATCACAAAAATTACATTAGAATTAGAAAATTAACATAAATTCATAAACAAGATGTGCATCAATAAGTTAAATATGATCACACAAATTAAAAGAAATCATATACCGCAACACACAAAAATACATTAAAATGTCTCCTGCATTCTACAAAACATTGACTAATATGAATCAGAAAAATAATTAAAAAAAAAAGGGGGCGTTCTCTTCAGAAAATTCGATCTTGAGTACATATCAAAATATGCGAGATACATCAGAAATTAATTCCGACTAATCTCTCAAAGAAATTTCATTGGATAAACGTATTCATAAACGTAAATAAACGTTACTGTAATACGACAAAGGGATAGAGGTGCAGTCACAAAAAAAACAATGCTAGAAGACGCGACAGCAAACTATGGTTACATTCCGAAATTCACTGTCAGTACTGAAAACCTACAATGCGCGTAACAAATTATAGATTTGCAGTGAATATTGGAACGCAGCCAAGTTAGGTAAGAACCGATTACACAGATGAACTGTAGATTATTCTACAGAAGGATAAATCAATCGATCGGCCAACCAACCTTCCTTTGCCCTTCAACGCTTTCGCCGAATCCAAAATCAACCTTCACGATCGAAAGAAATCCGGCGAAGAAGGGAAAAAAATCAGTCCGTCCCGCGGGTTTTGCGATCAACTTTCGCGGAAGTAGAGGTCGAGCTTCCTTGCGATGCGAAGGAGAAGCACTGTTCTTCAATTTTTTTCTCCTGGCACCTGCCGAAACACAATACGACCAAATATATGCCCTCTTAGGAACGAAGTTACTTCAAAGCGTAAAGTTCAATAAACAACCTTCAATTCTTCTTTGAGACGAAACACGTTCAAACACGTTCGCTATCAGTTTCCGAATTAAGGGGGAAGGAAAGTACTCGCGTGGTAAAACCTGTGAGATGAAAAAGGGGAAAGATGGTGACTCTTCTCCCACTCTAAAGGCCGAAAAGGATTAATGGAGGGGTGGGTGGGAGCACACGTCATGGGCTACGTTTCGAAATTCACTGCCAGTACTGAAAATCTATAATGTACGTAACATAAACTACAGATTTTCAGTACTGGAAGTGAATATCGAAACGCAAGTCTGTGGTATCGGTCCTTCGTCCCTTGTACTTTTCCCCCTTGGCACCTGCAGCCGCGTCCGCGGGCGTTCATCAACTCGCTACCAGTTGCGCGAGTACGCGCTCGCATTGACGTCATTGTCAATCAAGTTGCGAGGATTCGCACCGCGTTGACGGCGCGTGACCACGTGAATCATATTGATACTCACGTTTTACTTCCTAACTGCGTGCGCGACGATCCCGGTCTACGCGATATCGCGTGAATACAGTCGTCGAATTCAAACGTAGAACCGTAGGAGGCAATGAAGGGAATTCCCCATTGAAATCGACAACTCAGGTCAACATGACGTCTGCCAGGAAAAAGCAGAAGCACAACAAGGGAATAACGTACCGGAAAGACATGACTTGTCGCGACACGATTGGCCGATTGCTGGTCAGTATTGCTAACTTAGATGTTCTAAAGTTGCTAGACGGGCCGCTTTTCTCGCGCATGCATAATGATTGCAGTTGTTAAAGCAGCGGTGTACGCAATAAATATATGGGCGCGAAGTACTAGATTTTGGCGGGATGAAGAGATTAAGGGCCAATTCCATAATTTATTTTAACCAGAGTTTAACTAACAATATCCAATGAGAGAATTTATTTTATATAAAATAAACTCTCTTATTGAGTATCGTTAGTTAAACTCCACTTAAAGTAAATTGTGGAATTGGTCCTAAGGATCTTAATTTAAGGTGATAAGTTGTATGTAATTAAATTATTATTAATACCTTAGAATTAGTATTAATAATAATTAATATGTTATAAAATAATATTTGTTATCTTATTTTCTAAATTTTATTTTATATATTATATAATATTTTTTTTCAATATTAATTTCAATATGAGTTTAAAAGGAGCGATTAAAAAAATAAGACAATTTAATTATTCATGGTTAGAAGAAAATAATTTTAAAGGATGGTAGACTCCTCATCCTACAGACATAATACCTACTTTATATAATAGTACATTTGCATGCACATGTACATGCATACACCTTTTTTATTTTATATTTTTTACTAATCTTATAAAAATTCTTCTGTCATTTCAAACATTAAAACAAAGGCTCTAATGCACTATTTTTCTTCTAATGGTGATTACATTACTGAGATTCCTTTTCAGTACGCATGCGCTAAAGAAGCGGCTCATCTAGCAACACTGTTGCTAGCCAATCGGATAATTACGAAGTCGATCTTTCGACTTCCGCCTTCGGCTGAACAGTAAATGGGCGCGAATTTTCAATTCAATGCTCAGCTCTTATCTCATTCTAAACGTCGCAATTTATGCTGCGATTCTGTAATTTTTAACGACAGTTTGATATCGTTATAATATCGTTGTGCAGCTTTTTTACTATGTGAAAAAGCTGTTAAAGTTCTGCATTACAAATATCTCGATTTAATTATATTAATAAATATAATTATTAAGCTTCTACTATAATAATCGTAATAATTTATAATTATTATGTAATAATTATTACAATTATTATTATTATTACTATAATTATCCCTTTATAGACTTATAAAGATAAGTATTAAGCTTCTACTATAATTATAATAATTATAATATAATTACTATAATTATAATAATTTATAAATATTAAATAATAATTATTACAATTATTATTATTATTACTATAATTATTCTTATTATATATAAATTTAAAAAACGCAATATTACAGAATAAACTAAAATTAAACAAAAAATTAAGTTAATATTTCATAAATAACTCGTGTGAAAACATTTTTACTTATATGTGGTTGGAATAAAAAAATGCATCATTTGTTTTATATTAATTTATTTTACATTATTAAGTTCATTGAGACTAGAAAACTGTATAAAATTGAAACAGTTTAAAGCCACTAAAGTGGCTTCCGAGGTTGTAAAGATTAAGCTGTCAAATCAATAAATTATTATATTCTACAGTTTATTAATAATGAAATTTTCTAATAATTAAAAAGTTATAGGTTTTATAATGAATAGCTTTAAAATAAATTTGTAACTATTGATTCTTTCCCATGATTATCTTGCATAAAATAAACTTACTTTCGGCTTCCGCGTACTCGCCGCATTTTTGTCGGTCAGAACTCTCAGTCAGGGTTCTGAATCGGCCGCTCCGGGATCGTCCAATACTCCCTCCCTTTGAGAAGGTGCACTTCCGAGAACTTCCGAAAATGAGGAGCCACTCGTTGATGATTCTATCTAGTAGTATCTATCGAGAAGTTCAAAGGAGATTCGCCATAAACTCTCCATTGAACTTCTCGATAGATACTCCCAGATAGCCAAGTCTGCCGAAAGCAGATAATACCAAGTGTCTGATATCAATTGCTGTCAACAAAACCTCTACAAATTTGGTACAAAAGTTGTTATTACCGATTAAGTTATCAAATTGGTACCAAAAATCGAGCAGATACTGTTCATAGAATCTGACAGCAGATTGACGGCAAAAACCGAACAGGATTTGACAACCTGACTTGATGTCAGATTGTCGGCAGAAACCGAGCAGGATCTGCGCGCGCGCAATCTGATGGCAGATTGGCAGCAGAAATCGAGCAGAATGATCTCTATTAAATGAACTCGCTAAACTTGTATAAGTTCCACAGTTTCACTTACGCCGCTAGGAGTCGCAAGGGCTATACACTTTCGCGTAAGTAAAATCCGTTTAATTTGATTATATATACAAGCTTAATATTAGTGTCTAATCTAATTGAATCACGAAATTGATTCGAGTATTTTGAAAATATAATTAATGTTATTCTCAGTGAGGATTCTTCGCGCATATGCACGTTGAATGTAATTTCACTGAAGCATCTAACTTTTCTGGATACTGTCTTAATTTAAATATATATAGTTTTAAATTTAAAACATCGGAGTACACAAATTAATATAATCTAATTTAATAAATGTATTAAAATCTCAGAATCTACATATGTTGTTAGTGAAATAATAATTCTTAATATTAACATTTTTTTAATATTAACACATTTGTGAAACGAATGTGTGCTGCTTGGAAATTGTCAAATGCTAAAGATTCTGTTCTGTTTCTGCTGCCAATTTGCCTTTAGTTCCTTTTAAATCCCTATAAATCTATTTAAATGTACATTTAAATGTACATATATTACAATGGCTAAATACTGCAGATTCTGCTCGGTTTTTGCTGCCAATCTGTCGTCTAGTCAAGTTATCAGATCCTGCTCGGTTTCTGCCGTCAATTTGCTGTCAGATTCTGTGAACAGGATCTGCTAGCAAATCGTAAGCTTATTGCGGAAATAACGGATGCCAATTTGCTGACAACTTTTGTGGGAATCTGTTGCCAATCTGCTGGCAAATTTGACGCATTTTGCTATCTGGGCTACCATGCCAAACATGTAGCACACATTAATAGCAAGCGTGCTACATGTTTGGCACTGGAAGCATTTATTCGTACTTTCTGGATCGAAGCTGACTCTGTGGGAATCTTGGCCACCGCTGTGATGGCAGTCACTTCGTCGGAATAATCAGAATGGTTGTTAGTGAATACGACGTAACTGGTTTGAAACAACGTCTTACACCTTCATCTGACGTTGTTTCAAATTAGTTACGTTACACAACACTATCGGTTCGATCGCCTGCAATCAAGCTCGAGTCATTGGCCGGCTTCTCGAGGAGGCATGCAGTCCTGGGTGCTGTCCCATGGAGCGTATTTCGCGGAAGCGGAATCAGCGGATCGCCAGCGAATCACGAGATCGTTCTGCTCGAACTCTTGTGAAGATCTGGTCGAAACGGTGCTGTGATTGACGATCCGCTGATTCCACTTCCGCGAAATACGCTCCACGGGACAGCACCCTGAGTCAGGGGCGACTATCTCGTCACCACCAGCCACTCGTCTGTACAAGACGAAGTGTTTCGTGATGGGCAGGCTTCCGTCGAAACACAGCTGCCACAGAAGAGCGATGTCCATGGCGGTGATGTTGGTCGGTTTTTCCAGCGCTCTTTTGCGGCTGCAGAGTCATCAACGCTCAAGGTAACGTTACGAGCTTGATGGTTCCTGATAACGTTACCTTGAGCGTCGATGCCGCTGCAGGTATAGTCGCCGTAATTGGACTCGTAGATGTTGATCATTCTCAGAACGGACGTGTACACGTCATAGTTGTCGCTCGTGGTGGTCTTGTAATGATCGTCGCTGGAGGAGTTTTGAAGAATCACGGCGTTGATACCGAAGCTCCACTGGAACTCGAGCTTTGGTCACGCTTGAACTTTGCAGGTCATCTCGGCGGTCTCCCGGAGATTATAAGCCACTTTGCCGTGCTGAAAACGTCATTCTATCTTTGTTGCTTATATATATCAAAGAACGATAGAATGACGCTTTCTGCACGTGAATAGCCAAAACGAACGCAGCTAATATTAATGACTCTTACACACGAGACGCGATAACACTTGCCGTGCAGCGGAAGTTGGGTGCAGTAGCCAATCAAAGTGAGATTGAATTTAACTTTTTCCGCACGGTGAATAGTTTGATGGGTTGTCATACCGCGCGGCAAGCGTTCCGTGTGCAGGAGCCATTTATTCATTAAAAATTTGATTTTGTAAATTATTGCATATTAGATTGTAAATTGTTGTAAAAGACCCTAAAAAATGATTATAATTCTAATTATGATGGAATGACGTGTGGCTCTATGCTAATGGAAGATTACTAATCGTTATCACTATAGGTAATTACATTCCACATACAATTTTCAGCAGAAAGTCACAGTTCTTCCTTAGACTAATAAAATTTAAGTAAGGCCAAAGAAGCAGACGCCGTTTTTGTACAAATTACTTTTTTTATTCCTTGTAATAATTTCGTCGGAATGACAATGCGATGTATACGAAATATTAAAAAAGTACAATAGCCCGTTTATACAAAATATGATTTTTACAATACATAAATATAAGATCGACCACTGTGTGTATGTGTGTACTTCCACGATGTCTGCTGTAACGCATCAAATGCAATACCACCGACAATTTTGTCTGTTATATCGAAAATAACGAATATACTCGCGCGTGCATCTCTCTCAGTGACAAAAAAAAAACGCTACATCTTTCGGCGAGGAGATGACGATCCCGTGCGATGTTCCGTGATCTGTCAACCCTCGTCGTCGTCTCGTAAAACGAATTTCTAACTTGCCACATTTACCAATCCTTTTTCTTACCACAAGTTTTTCTCTCTCTAAGCAGCCATATCTAAACGACTATTCGGAAATGTAATATTTCGCGTGTTTAGCAACGAGTAGGTGTAGCGAGAGAGCAAGCAGTAGGAAAAACTTACAGCGAGACAAGAGCTGTATTTTATTAGATCTCTCATTTTTGTCATTGTCTAATTGTCGCCGAATTGTCTCTCGAAGCAGCTTGGTACCGAGGTACCGACAAAAAAGCAGCAGCGGTATCGTCATCGGTTTACCTGATTAAAACATTTGGACGCTTTTGATCAAGAGTCTTCCGATCTCGCCAAAAGGAGAACGCCGGAAAACGACGATCATAGGATAAGTATAATCATAGCATTACGACTAACACAGTGCTTCGCATTCGCGCTTTTTTTCCTTGGCAATGTATGAATAATTGTTATAAAATGTCACGGATATAGAAAATGGAAGAAGCGACGAGTCGCGCCGTTCCCGTTCCTTTCCTTCGTTTTCGTGTGGCAGCTTCTTTAAGCGGCTATTTTCTCGGCGTCGATCGCTGAAACATATTATCTCGGTAAACGCGATGTGCCATCTCAAATGGATACAAAGGCATAAATTGCGCAAATATAACAAATGAACCTTCTTTGGTGGGCAGAGGATTTTTCTCGAGGGTTTCCGCATGTTTCAGCTTCGCTGGATCGAAATTCTCGATACCGGAGATTAGTTGTTGCTTTCCCTTTTCTTGCTGGATTGCTGCATGCAGAATAAGATTTCATTATTTTATAATAATTACTATTAATATTATTAATTTAATTAATAATTACATTAATAAGATGTTATTCATTACAAGTTATTTATCATTCCGCAATATGATCTTAACACAAACAGTAAAAAAAACAGTAGAATAAAATGGAAAGATTGCTGAGAACCCTATTTTAAGATCAATCTTCGAAAATTAAAAATTTACAATTTCATAAGATAAATTTTTACTTGCTTTTATAAATTATCATCTAGTGATTCACGGAGTTTTTATTCTGTACATTTACAAGTCTGACTTATAAATCATACCATCTTTATCGGGTAACGGGTTCTTCTCCTGCGTCTCGGTGTGCTTCAGACTGGCGGTATCAAACTTCTCGATACCAGCGATCAACGTTTGCTGAGTTTTTTCCGCGGCGACGTCTAAAAACAGGCAAATCATATTAATCAAAAACAGCAATGGATAATTACGTGCAAGCAAAATCGCGATTCAGGAATAGAGCGTCTCATTTAGCTGGCTACAGATTTGTTGTATCCAGCTAGCAACATAGCTCGAACAGATCAACGAAGAATAAATTAAAAAACTGTTTACGCAATTTATGATCGCCATATGATCAACGAACGGCGCGATCAATCAATGATTGGTACTGTTCGTCCTTCCTTTATAAGGCACTTGCTATTAATACCTCGCGCATAGATAAAATCTACGTATTTTTACGAGGCAAAATTACGCGTTACATTTAAGCTCAAGTTAAAATCACGAGAATATAGCTTCCTTAATCATTTTTAATTGTAAGAATTAATGTGTGATTTATTAACATATAAAATTGTATCTTGGATTTATCCTCTTGAATATCAGATTAACTTCTTGCTACGCGATATATATAAAAAATATCCTAGAATATCTGATTTTAATTTTAAGATTCTGATTTCATTATTTTAATCCACATTAGAAATTTGAGTCATGAGAAGCCTTGTGTTTTAAATAGCTTGATTTTTCAGTTAAGAAAGTATCGATTTCAGTTTGCATCAAGAAAGTTATTAAAATAAAAGGAGACGAATCTCTTTAAGAAGACCTGCATAAATATTGTATAAAAGTTTTTAAAATTTGTTCTAAATTTTATTTTGTAATACTGCGTAGCAAGAAATTGACAAAAAAGATAAGCAATGTAATCCCAAGAATGCCGTCAAAGCCACCAGTAAAATTTTTCTTCATTATCGAATTAGTTTAAGATAAAGCTTTGCAGATAAAAGATGTTCCCTGAAAGCGGAAGCGATAGTTGATTTCGGATTTTTGCTGCCACCATGAAAAAGCCAAGGAGATTCTCGTCGCAGAACTGGAGAATGAAGTTCCAGAAATCTCTCCGATCTTTAATGAGCAATACCTTTGGCGTTAGGCAACACAATCTTCTCTTTCGTGTCAGCGTGCTTCAACTGATCTGTCTTAAAGGTTTCCACGCCATGTATCAATTCAGAATGCTGCCGCTCCTGCCGCACGTCTATGTCAGCAATTCACACATTTTTATTGCAGCTGCTATCGTTTTTATTAAGGTACCGCACTGGTAAGCTTAGCGCTTAAATCGTCCCCGTTAATTTAATATTTTGCAAGCAAATTTAACATTTTTTATATTCCGCATTTAACATTAAATTAAACGTTCTAATCTACTTGAATAAAAATAAATAAAGATCATAAATTCTTAAATCATTTAAATCGGAATGAAAAATTATTTAAATTAAAAGTAAAAATATTAAATGCATAATATTAATTATATACCAATTTATCAAAAATATATTAGTGAAATTAATAGAAAAACAATGCAAAACATATAATTATTAAATTACAAATATGTTATAAATAAAATATATAAGTAAAATATAATTCAATTCAATGTAAATGAACTACAAATAAAGTTAATTGAGATATATTCTTGCAATTTACATACCTTCGGCGGAGGGTAAAACATTCTTCTCGGCAGTAGCGGCTTTCTTCATACAGCCATGGTTGAAACCTTCTAATTCGCTTTTCAAGTCTAAAGCTACTTTGGGCAGGTCCTTCAGCGATGGACTCGACATGATTCAGCTTTATACTTCTTGATCTGAAAAAAAGAGATAAGTGTAAGATCAATCATATTTGCTCATCGATAGATACATTTTTAAAAATCGAAGCTTGTAATTTCAATCAAAACATTTGCAACTGTCCAAACGATTATTTTATTGATTCGTTCAAGCTAACAATAGTCAGGTATATATTGCAGATGTGCAATGTATGATAATTTTGATACTTGAAAATTCTTGAGATTTAAGATTATCGAACTGTTAAAAAAAATGTCAATGTGTAAACAATCGTACGTTATAATCTGAAGTACGTTGATTGGTAGCAATTAGTATGTATGTATGTATGTATGTATGTATGTATATATGTATGTATGCAATACATATTCTAAATATCAAACAGCGCGAAACATAAAAAACACAATATAAAATTCATTTCTTTATTAAAATAATATTTTCTTTTCTTAAGTTTCGTTAATATTTTACGAACGATACACACACACACACACACACACACTCACACACACACACATATGATAATAATGTAAAGGTGTCCGTGCAAGGTGTACGGGCACCTGCTCGTAACGTAATCGATTTAACTTCCTGGAAGATAGCAGAACACCGAGCGATATCGCACGTGTTATTAGTGAGTGAAGAATCATTTCCACGTAAGGTGCACAAACAGCATTGCCGAACAAATACGAGTGTAACAGTGAGAGACGGCACCGCGCAGTTTCCAATTGTTAGCGCGAACGTGTCGTTTCCTTTGTTAAACCGAACAAACAATCTGCGCGTTGACAACAGCGGCCGCTATTGAATGCCAACGAAGCTGAAGCCGGGAATGAAGCTATCGACAACGACGTCGGAATTGCACGTCGTATCGTCACGATACATCGCAAATACAGCAAAAATGCGACGGGATTTTCGTCGAATATTCATCGATATATTCACCGAATGCGATTGAGATTTTGTAGACTTTAGAAGTTTCCTTTTTTTAAATTCAGTTGATAGTCCTACCAAGGTATGATACATTTCAGAATTTCTTTCATGTTGCTCGTATCTTCTGTATTTTTGTTGTTGTCTATAACAATAAAAACATTTAGTTTCGTTAATTTAGAAATAAGAAATTTTATAAAATGAAATGAAGACCTTCACGTTAAAAATGAAGGAAAAAAAAAGAAGTTGTGGATTTAGAAAATTATTACACGAGAAATGTGATTTATCTAAGAACTCACGCGACTCTCAACCGGCAAATTTATGTATCACGCGACGGAAACAGCGGTGGCTCGTCGCTTCCGGTCTCCATTTCCTTCTAGTATATTTCCTTGTCACACTTCCCCCGTAAGCACAGCAACAACTTCGTCAACGTGAAATATCATCGATGCCAAGTGTCATGAAATTATCGTTATAAATGTAAAAGAAATATAATACTTCTCAGATAATATGTTATACTGGAATGACGCGTGGCTCCGTGCTAACGCAAGTGATTAATAATGGAAGGGTCCTGAGTTCAATCTCCCATCCCACACACAATTTTCAGCGGGAAATCATAGAGGATGTTTATAGATCTAGGTGATATTAGGGATTGAAATAGCCCTACTCGTCTATCTTACACTACTAATATGTAAATATGAGAAATACGTGAACATTAAATAATCAACTTATGACTGCGTTTTATGAACAAAGCAAATCTGTAACTCACGATTAGTTAATTTACACTGTTCGCCCAACTAGTCGTTGGAACGTTATTTTGCGGAGAAAACGATGCAAATTGCCAAGAGGAACTCTTATAAATACTGCGCATTCTTTCGCAGTCTTTTTTATCCACGACCATATCTTCGCGACCACATATTACATTACAAAGTTAAATTACAGCTGTGTATACAGATTATCATGGACAGATGTATTGCATTCACATCAGAAATTAAACAAGTTTTTTTAAAGAAGATGAGATGATTCTCAAAATTATTTCTTAAATTAAATAAATGTTTTTTGTTTTCAACAAAAATACTATAGACATATTAATGTCTATACTTTCATTTTGTAAAGGGATTTCCAAATCTATGAAAGTAATACGAAGAAATCCTTTTACAAAATGAAAGTATGGACATTAATATGTCTGTTCAGTAATATTTATGCTGAAAACAAAAAAAAATTTATTTAATTTAAGAAATACTTTTGAGAATCATCTTATCTTTTTTAAAAAACTTGTTTAATTTCTGACATAAATGCAGTACAAAATTTACAAAAATTTAGTACCGGACGGCTACAAGATCCCCTTAAATGACAAATAATACCTTCGGAAGAAAGCAAACCATCTAGTCAGACGTTACTTCGTCAATAATTGATAATTGCGGCACGAAATCGACGTCGCAGCGTCGTCTGGATGTGTACATACACGCGCTTCTATATCACATATATATATATACGCCTTATATATTGAATCCCAGTACTGGCGACGTATTTACGCGCTAAACTGTCAATGACTCATCGGATGCCCCCTTTGCCCACCCCCTTTCACCAAACGGGCTTCTCAGCAGCGTTCGCGATTGTGCGCGTTCAGACAGACTTAAAACTTTACATGACTCAACGTGAAAAAATGTAAGAAAAGAACGCAATACTAATTACGCTTACGTGGGCGATCGGTATCGATCTGTGTTTAACTCCCACGTGCTTTTTTCTGATCGTGTTGTGTTCTGCAATTTATGACGAAATCGATCTTTTATTTCTTTACGCGTCTATGTTGCACGAGTAGTATATCGAATGCGACTGCGTTTCCGGTGTGTCTGGAAATGGATTAGATAATTCCAATATATTCAGTATGTGGCTCCGTGCTAACGCAAGTGATAACAGAAGAGTCCTGTGTTCAAATTCCAGTGGCTTCTCATTCCGTATATATCCCATTTTTCGAACGCCTACCGATTGGAGACCGATTCCTCTTCTGAAGAAGAACCGGACTTCCGTAATCGGTAGGAAGGAGAAGGGGAGGCACAATGGATCCACTGAGTCTGAGTGCCACAAGCGGGCTTCGTTGAGAACCGCCGCCACCCTCTTAGCATTATTATTATATTCAGTATATTAATTAAATTATCTCATAATAAATTGTATGCTCGTTCATGCGAAAGAAAACCACTATTACTTACGTTAATTAAAATATTGTATGTACATATTTCTCTTTATCGCGTAGCACGTTATTTGTACATATGCGAGCTTGTTGAAAAGCCAATGGCGATAATATCGAGTTCGCCCATATACGAATAAATTCGCGGGCTCAAAAGAGACGCGAAGAGTAAGAAAAGGTCTGCATTCCACGTGGGTGAAGTCACGGGGGACGTCGGATATTACTAACCACATTATCGGTACACACGGCGTGATTGTGCAACATCAGACGACAGTGCAAGGTCATGAATTTTGCGCGACTTTTTCTTCTGCGATGCTTTCCGAATGACGATTCTGGGTGGAACGAGCTTGTAAAACGAATGGCTGAAAAGATAAAGAGATACTGCGCGGTGATAAATCTATTGAAGATTCCCGAAAACATTTGAATCTACAGTGGCGCTCTATTTTCTCAGAGTTACAATATTTTTGGCTCAATAATAAAATGTCGTGTATGTAAAAGTACAGAAAATGCTGATAAAAAGACGAACCGGTCTCTCGAGTCGTGAGTTTTGGGTCCGGGACGATACGTTCCTGGGATCGCGAGAGAGGCTTTCGAGAGATACGTTCAAACGGTGGGTCAGCATCGACAAGGCTGCGCATAGGTCCTTATATGGTAGCCGGTCGTATATGCCTGTATATAGGGAGAGCTTGAAAAAGAGGCCGAATACGCAACGGAGGAGAGCAGCAGGAACTCACACATATCCTTTGCGTATCCGCTTTGCTAAATTCTTTCCTCTTCTTTTTTTCATTCTTTTCGTACGCTTGTGTGGGCGTTTGTACATGTGTACACAAGAACGAGAGACTCATGTGCCTGGCTGCACGTAACGGTAAGAGACGAGGACGAGATCTCGATTGTCCGCAACCACGACGGAGC
The DNA here is from genome assembly GCA_021460005.1 of Tetramorium alpestre. Classification (NCBI taxonomy): domain Eukaryota; kingdom Metazoa; phylum Arthropoda; class Insecta; order Hymenoptera; family Formicidae; genus Tetramorium; species Tetramorium alpestre. The sequence goes on along the minus strand of JAJVSH010000149.1, from coordinate 376,548 downwards.
ACAGATAAAAATAATCTTCTTCTTACACAGCGAATTATGACACGTTTCACGAATTTATCGTAAAGAATTGAGTCACTAGTATGACTATTGATTAAAAAACAAAAAAAATTAATAGATGTATTCTGTAATTCTTAAGGACAGTTCTATATCATTATAGTACAGTTGCGCAGATATTACACATAGTAGAAAAGCTGAACAATGACACTGTAACTATACAGAACTGTTCTCAAGAGTTACAGAATACGCCTATAAAACATTTTTCATTAATATCTATAAAAATATATTCTCATTTATCTATAAAAATATATTCTCTTTCCCCTTGGAGGTTGAATAATTTACTCAGCGTCAGTCATGTTCTACATCGTGATTAACGCGATGTAGAAGGCGTCGCGAGATATTTGATGTAACTGATGCTCCGTGTCGACTGGACTGGTGAGGCTTTCTTGTTTCTCGGTAACAATTCGAGCGCGTTCAAGTGAACTTGTATCGGGAAATCCTCGGGATGCACTTAAGTAAATTGCCAGGTTTCTGAAGCGTGAACAGGCGCAGCTTATTAGACGGCGGTTTCTAACGTTTGGAAAATGCTTACAGATCGCGCGCATTTAATGGTGGATGCCCGACCTAGAGCCATACTTTCCTCGTTTGAAAATGAAGCACTAGAAATCGTGCCTCGGGCGCTCTTACGACACTCATATGAAATATCAGCCTGGGATGCCTAATCTATCTCGATGACTCTACCGCTCGATTTCTGACGGCGCATCTCGGCTGCACTGGCAACCTAGTTTCCTCGATAGCTCCACACGAAGGCTCGCTTTCCACCTCGCCAAGTCCACTCCGCGAGAAGATCGAGCGGAGATTTATCCAAGTTTCACTGTGCGAGTGTCGGATCACCTCATTAAATTCCACCGTTTGCAGTTTGCATAATAACCAATAAGGAGCTTACTTCCGTCTGGTTGTTCGCCACGGCTCGGCTCGGCTCGATCTACGGATGTTCAATTAAATGGAACTAACGGTCATCGTATTACGGCGCTTCTTGTCGGTCTTAAAGCGCCTCGTAATTTTCTTGCCAATGCGCGACGAGCGTAAGCGATCCTTATAATCAAAACTATATATAATTAGTAATAATAATAATGCTAAGAGGGTGCGGGCGGTTCTCAACGAAACCCGCCTGTGGCACTCAGACTCAGTAGGTTTATGCCTTCCTTTCTCTTTCCTACCGATTACGGAAGTCCGGTTCTCCTCCAGAAGAAGAATCGGTCTCCAATCGGGGTAGGCGTTTGAAAAATGAAATATATACGGAATGAGGAGCCACTGGGATTTCCCAGAACTCTTCCTTCAATATTAAATCACGTTACATGAAATTTGTATCGATTTTTATCAATTAAGGATCATTTATCTCGCGACGCGAGATACTTACGTTACAGCTGTGTTACAATTTCGCACTCAACAATGTAAATACAATACTGTAACATAACACATATTATATTTATATTATTGAATGCGAAATCATAACATAGATATAATGTAATAACTGATGCTCTGTGTCGACTGGGCTGTTCATTCAGCTTACCTCGCAACAGGCTCAAGAATCCGGATTAACATTTCTAGTATTTCTACATCGCTCTGTGGCCTCTGGAGTTGGAAGCGATAGCAAGTGGCTAAGCCGAGCGTGTCGAGGAACAGCGCCGTCATCGCGATCGGCCCTAAATTCGCCCTAAAGCCATGGAAATCGCGGCCCCGCCGGACGGTCCCTCGCGACTCCTTCGCGACCAGGACCAGGTTGCATTGTCGTAGGCTCGGCGTTTCGCCCGGAACCGAGAATTCTACGGTCACTGGCTAACGAGTCCGCGCTGGCCGCCAATTAACTTGGGCAATCCGCGTTTAATGCCGGGCCCTGCGCTACCGGGCTCACTCCCTCTCTCCCCCGTCTCTCACGCGCCACGCGTCCACACGTGCAACGGCCGTGCAACGGGCCTGTATCGATCGGCAGTGGTGTAGGCTCCGGAGAGCGGCGAACACCTACGCGCGCGTACAATGCCCACGTGAAGCCGCCGGCTGCATTTGTATTTGTTAGCTAGAGAAACGCTTTGCCAAACGACGGCGACCGTCGAGCAACCGCGATCCTCTTTCTCTCCCCTTTTTCTCTTTCTCTCTCTCTCTCTCTCTCTCTCTCTCTCTCTCCTTCTCTCTTTCCAGCTCTCTTCCGTGCGACCGTGACGGCTAACGAACCCTGGACGCGCGTATCGTATCGAGCGGTGTACATACCAGGGACGTATACAGACCCGTATTGTATAAAAATCGTCCGAATCGCGGACATCCCGATGTCGGCTCTACTCCAGCAAGACGGTTTCCGCAATCACGAGCGAAAGATCGGAGGACTGAAAGACCAGGAAGGTTCCCCCAGGTCTCCCAAGCTAAAACACTTGGCAGGACAGATTGAAAAAGCATGTTAGAACGGACGATTACGCGCGCGTGATGCTTACTTGAAATTCCTCGGCTCAACGGGATCCTCAACTCCCACGGAGGCGTTTCTCAAGCTAAAATTCAAAGGCAAAACTCCTGGCAAACGTTAACGAGAGACGCGGGAATAGGTAGGAGTGATCCCGCAACGATGTGAAGTTGCGCGAAATTGACTTCTAGGGAATAAATTCTTGAAGTTAGAAACGATTTAATTTTTCATTATACTGTACTTGATTTAAGGCCGGTATTCATAGTTAGTTCTTATATTTAAGATCATCCTAAGTACAGTTTTAAGATATTCTAAACCAATCACAGAGCCGTATTAACCATTTTAAAACATTACTCACGATGACCTTGAAATAAGAACTAACTCTGAAACACCGGCTTAAATCTAATTAAAGGAAGGAAAGAATGAGATAAAATAAAAAATATGAAAGTATGATTCGTTGTTTCTTTACCGAAAATTATATTAGAATTGGAAAAGGAAAATAACTGTTGAAGTACAAAACAAATAATTTAATTTTTCATTATATATTTTACTCGATTTGAATCTAATTAAAGGAAAGAGTGAGATAAAATCGAAAGTATCACAATTCATTATTTCTTTGCCGTCAAAATTATATTAGAATTAAAAAAAACCTAAATAACTGTTGAAGTACGAAACAAATAATTTAATTTTTCATCATATATTTTACTCAATTTGAATCTAATTAAAGGAAAGGAAAGAATTTGTATGAGTATGAGATAAAATCGAAAGTATCACAATTCGTTGTTTCTTTGCCGACAGTATTAGAATTTAGAAAGAAACGCAGGCATGATTCACTGTCCCTGAAAGGGATAACGATTCGTCAATCGAGATGGCCAATAAAAATGTCGTTATGAATCTCTCGGCCAATAGACACGCGAGATCGCGTAATGTGCGTAACTTCACGCGTCGGGGTATCCCTGGCACCTGAACGTATGCACCAAGTGTCCCTGTGAGCGCCAACTTCGGTCGACTTGTCCCTTCCCTCCTCTCCCCTCCTTATCTTCATACGATTATGGCATCGTGCGCGAAGCCACGATTTAGAAAGAGGCTCGTTAACTCGCACCGCAGCTTCCTCGGCGCGTTCATTACCGGCGTTTATGCGGAGACAATTAAAACCTTTCTGGATCGGCTCGTTGTTTGCTAATGTTTACTCGGAAACCCATCCTCCACGAAGATAATAAAATCGACAAAGTTTTTCAACATGGAATACTACGGTGACCTTTCGTCATATATTACAGAGGACAGTCCTTTATTTTAGGTCTGTGTCCTTTAAATTTATTTTTTTCTTAAAAACTTATTTTTATCCTTTATTTCTGAAAAGTCCTATAAAATGTCCTATATTTCAGTCTTTATCACCTTAATATATTTTATGTAATGTTTAAATAAAGATGCATTTCTTTTTTTATATATAATTGTTTTAATTTGCAAAATTTTAATTTTTTTCCATATAAATATATTGCACTTGTCTGTGGAAGAAGAGACCTACTAGCCACCTAGGCAATGTCCTTTATTTTTCTCAAAGAGAGAGAGAAAGAGAGAGAAAAATATAGTCACCGTATTATATGTCTCTCTCGAGAGCTTTCTATTTAATTTATGTTTTTCAAATATAAATAATTTGTATTTATTTTAGGTTCAGAGCATTAATCTCCAAGTTCATCAATATTCGCTACCTTCTCTCAGTCGGTCTGGTTTCTAAAACGCTCTTCTACATCGCGATGCAACGCATGCTATTCGTGTAAAGCGATACATTCCCAGGAGCACCGCTTAATCAGATCTGATTCGATGATCGCCGGAAGGCGAGCCTTCCGCTCCGCGATAGCGCAACGGCGCGGCGTGCTAATATTGACACACACGTGCGCGCGGAGAGGGAACTTACATTCGCGGCGCATGAATGGGTAGGGCGCAAACGCTGTGCACGTACATACACACCCCGCATACACGGATGCAACGGACGGGGGAGGCCCAGCATGGCGAGGTCGCGCCGCGCCGGGGGAGCGGCTGCCGCGGCAGACGGTTTCATCGATTGGCATTGCCGGCATCGTCCTCCGGAGAGGAGAGTGTGAGCGGGGTCCGTGAACTCCAGCGCCGACGGCGCATCCCGGTTTTCATGGTCATGGGTAAGAGGGCGGTTTCCCTCGCAGGCCGGCCGGCGAGTCGCGTCCTTCGCCGGCTCGCGGGGATGATTGCCGTAATAATATCACTGAGATCGTTATTCCCGTCGTTTCTTCTCCCCTCTGGGGGATTCTCGCATTCGAATCGAATGAAATGTTTTATCGTTCCAGGTCGGAAACAGGCGCATTCAATACGAATTTGAATTTCAAAGCCGGCCGAGCTCCGGGATGATGCTCCATTCACGATGTTAGAATACGCTTTCTATCCGTCTAATTACAAACGGACGCGAAATGAACTGAAGGAGAAATAAGGCCGCCACTATCCGTAAATGTGAATCCCATGCATAACTCGCAGGAAAACGAAGGTATTGTCCGGCTGACGTGGCGAGATGTAAGAAAACATCTCGGGTGTATGTACGTTCGCCTGGTAACGCCGTTCTGTTCGCGCGAGCCAGAAACGGTCTCGCGAGCTGGGAGACGCTAATCGCGAGCGAGCAGAGCCGGGTAAACGCAATTGCGAGCGCGATTCGCGACGGCAGAGTTGCGCTTATACAGAAGCCCCTCTCGTTCTCCTTGAAACGCTCTCGGGACATGATAAAATGCAAATGAGACGCCCGATGATTCTCCCTAGGAAAACACGAAACGCGGGGAAATTATCGCGATCGAGTTCGATGCTACGACAAACAAAGAATAAATCAGTATTTTCTAGTAATTTCTAGCTGTGAATTTTCTTGAAATTAAAAAATCCGAGATATTAAAACGTGAGGATTACATAATGATTCATTGACAATTGCACGGTATCTAATATTCGTAAAGTTAAATGAAGTAACTTTTTAATTTTATTTTCAGAAATTGTTCTACGATTGTAAAAAATCAACGCCGAATGTGCAAGCATGGAAAACGACAACGCTGGACGACGACAACGATGAGAAAAAGACGCATATGCATGCGTATGCATCTGTCAAAACCACGCCCTTATCCCCATCCTGTTGCCTCACGCTGTTCGTCTGTATACGGAGCAAGGAAGTTCTCCCTGACAGGCTTTCCAGGATTGAAACAATCTGCCTCGCTTCGAAAGAGCGATCAAATTTAATTAGCAATTCACGTCAAATTAGATATTAAAAGCTGAATTATTACATTTTGAAAAAATCTCTTAGAATAAATGGAAAACATATAAAATGCAAAAAATAATGGTAAAGATAATACAATAAAGAAAAATATAAGACGCGTGTAATAATTACATGAGTTATAAGAATTATATAATTACACGAAACGAAAGAGTAATCGATGAATAAACTTTAATGAGCTGTCTAATTTTGCATTTGACATTTACATTTGCATAAATACACATTTGGAAAGTAGTTTCCTTAAAATTTTTCATGCTCGCTCTTTCGGAGCGTTTCAAATTGCTCCGATCGAAAATTCTATGAATTCGCACTACACAGTCCACTCATTAATTCGGGCTCATTAATTCGCGTTCGTTAATCTTATCCCCATGCATACGCATAATTGCAGTAAGATATTATACGGTACGTATGAGATATCACCAGTAACAGGCATACAAAAAAAAAAATCTCTGTCGGTGAGCGATAAAAGGTCTAATTCACCCACGTTTTAACAATAGGCACTTTATGATATTGTAATTTTAGGAAAATGTACGGGTAATGGATATCGTAACGATATCCATATAGCACATTATGATGGAGTAAGCATTATTAAAACGGTAAATGACTCATTCCCGTTTCGTCCGATTCTTCGTCATATTCCGCGAAGAACGTCATTAATTCGCGATGCCACCGCTTAATTACAGAAATGAAGGAACAGGAAAACGTTTTCTTCTGGAAAGAAAGACGCCTTTCGAAAATGTTTTCTTCTGGAAAGAAAGACGCCTTTCGACCACACCCCGGGTCCATTTTCGATCGCGTCGAAAGCCCGATCGATATCTTGGTGCCCGATAGCCCGGCCGGTGGAGACACGCAATTTCGGGGATATGCAATTTATATTTATTATATGCGTCATAGAAAATCCAGATAATATTCCTATCATCGTAGAGATCTCGTACTTACAGAGTGCCAATCGAATTCTACTTCTCACGCTACAGGCAAAATGGAGCTCATACCGAAATATCGCATTCACGATTGTGAACAAACATGAACAGCTCAATGCCGCGTGTTTATATCGAAACGTGAACTCGATGATAATTACAAGTTTGTAGGCGCTGTTATGAAGGACACACTGTTACTCAGATAAGTTAACAGGCGTGTAGCTATTAAGAATCGTAACGCCGACGGAATCGTGATAACGCCGACTTATACGGTGATCATTTCATTGACTCACGAAATTGGAACTTTATTTCCAGGCCACTATCATTTTTGGAAAAAAAAAATCACTCGTTAACTTCGTCGGGGCTCCCAGCCGAGATATTTCGCGAGTGAAGAACCGGTCGCCGAACGTTTCGCCGCTTCTTACGCGAAAGGAAGCATCATCGAGCACGAAGTCCTAAACGCTCGACCGAGAGATTCTCACGCCAGTCTGGAGTCAATCCTTTCTCTCTTCCGCAAATTAATATTTGCGAAAGAAAGGACAGAGAAGAAGGAGGAAGAAAACGCTCGCTTTCCTGCGAATCTCTTTGGAAAGCTGGGCGGGTTGAAATTCATTAAAAGCACACAGGAATCCAGGAGACGTTCGAAACCTCTTTGGGAAATGTTTGGAGGTATTTACAGTTTGAGGACCGATTCGTTCTGAGGGCTCGCCTTTAATCCGCCATTGGCGCACATCGCTGTGGGGAAACCGCGGCAGAGGGTGCACTGACCTGTCAATTGACGCGTGCGAGTTTCTAGGGCGCAGGCAGGCGCGGGCACTGTCGAACAGCAGAAGAACGTTGTTCGAAGGCAGGAACGAGACGATACACTGACTGACCGGTTAGTGCTTCTGCAGCACGTAACACCGTCAGGTAACAGCGTCAAGCAGCGCCCATCGTTCATCCCCCTCTACTCGTAGTCTCCCCTCTCGGGGCGACAGGCCCCTCTCGCCAGGATCGGCGCAGAAAAGGGTTCAATGAAATGCCTGCAGAACCTCTCAATGCCAGTAACATGCTTTGAAATAGTTGGACAATTTTTAGTAATGTAAATAATTAATTGTTATATAGAGCACCCACGTAGGAAAATCTTTTGATTTACTTATTAAAATAATTTCGTAACTTGTAAACAAGAAATGAAACAAGTTGAATGGCATTCGGTAATTTAGAATTAATTTTTCAATCTATATGCAGCAAAAGAATAATATGATGATTATACCATATTTATGAGAATTTCAGGTATAAATAATTTTGTTTCTTTCGCAACACAACATGTAGGTAGATCTTGCGAATACACATCTCATTCCTGAATTGAGATCCCACCGCTCTCGAATCAGAGCCAATCAACGCTCAGCTCCTACCTCCCCAATCGTGACTAATTAATCGCGTTCCCCTTTCTACGCGGTTCTTCCGTTCGTCTCCTTGACCGTCATGCAGAGGGGTAACTGACTCACCCTCGACGACTGGGAATTCACGTTCGATGCACCGTCGGCGCCGCGAATCTGACATTGAACGACGGCGCGACCTCTTCCCTTCAACGACGATCTTTTTACGTCGCTGTGTCGGTCGTCTCGTGTCCTCTCCCTCGTTTCTCTCTCGTTCTTCAGCTGAACAACCGTTTCGCGATAATAATTTATTCTCGACGCGTTGGGAAGGGGGTGGAAAGAAAGAGACGAGAATATCAGGGGTTGACATGCGTCAGTGAGTCATCAGACTCATACGGGCCCCATCTGTGCGTCATATGTTCGCCCGACGTTAGGTTTTATGTTTAGCCAAGAGCCCAAAATAACGGGATGCAATATTTCGCTAGTTTTTCTTTTTTTTTTCAGACAACATTCGATGAATGTCAATTTTTACGTTAATTCGAACAAGTTATTGTGAGATTGTTTTCATGAATTACATTTTCGAAATTATAATGGTTTCAATAAATTTAATTATCTCTTTTATATATTATAATAACGAATTGCTTATAATATACTAATGTGAATTCGGGAATATACAATTAAAAAGTAATTAGGGATATTTAAATAGCGGGAACAATTCAAATATGAAATATCGATCCGCATTGACATGAACTTTTATTGACAGTTGAAATACCTCTTACCGCTAAATTTAATACACATCACATACTTTCTTAGTGTAATGTAACCGTTAGGAATATATACAAAAAGCCATTATAAGGGAACTCGTATCATTATACGGCGATACATTGAAAATTTGTATTCTCAGACGTATGAATTATAAAGAACATCTTATCTAAATGCGCGAATTGATTAACTTGGATGATGTGTATCGCTAAACCTAAATTGATACCTAAAAAACAGAGAAATAGAAAATGAAAGGTGGCTATGATTTAAGAAATTAAATCACAAATTAATCCACAAATCGTCAACAAGGTCTGATTTTTAATAAGAAACCCGTAGATCGACATCAATTCAAGGTGTGTCAAGTCGAGATGATAAGTAGAGGTTCGAATGAAGGTTTAAATGTACAGGTTAAATGTACAAGTTTAAAACCTTATTGTTATGATTAATGATCGAAAAAGGTACAAGATATTGATTTTTTTTTAAGTTCGGTTCGATATAAAAAATGGTGAAAGAAAAAAAAGAAAAAGTAAAAATAGTAGTTTGCTGATTCTTTTTTTTTATCTCTTTACTTAGTCGGCTTTCTGTTTGTTGATTTCCGGTGATTTGTCTCCATTCATAGGTGAACGAGAGCGGCTATGGCTCTTGCTGTGTTTGCTTCCCGATCGGGATCGGGATCTATCACCTCTGGAACGCTCGCGGCTCGACCTATCCCTGAAAGGAGGAACATTTACGACATTTATTACATGTGCCATCAAGGAAATTTTTTCTTGCGCCGATTATGTATCGATTAAAGAAAAGGCCAGCGAGAGGACTCACTTTGAGGGAGACTTGGCTTTGGATTTGGACTGCGACCTGGACTTTGACCTCTCAGCCTTGGACCTAGAACGAGATCTGGATTTGGACTTTGACTTAGATTTCGACTTTGAGCGGTCTCTTGATCTGCAAAATTATAGTTCAAAATGAAAGGGATACGAAAGTAGAGAAAGTTTACGAAATACAAAGAAACTCGCTTTCTTTCTTTTGTCGTTTTCCAAGCGCGCGCATGGTGAGTAGGTGACGCGTATAAAGCGTGATTAAGCGTGAGAGCTCAAGGCACGTAGCCAGCCCAAAAACAATGCCAATAATAAATGGGAACGAGAGTGTATTGACTGTGATAACTAACTGCGCAAGAAAAAAATAAAATAAGTAAAATAAATATATATATATNTTTTTTTTAATAAACAGGAATAAACAGCTGATGGAACAAACGTAGAACAAACTTGAAAAGATACTTACTTGGATTTTGAGCGTGAACGACTACGCTCAGGAGATTTAGATTTAGACTTGGACTTGGACTTGGAGTGTGCTCTTGACTTGGAACGGGTGCTACGACGGCTGTGGCTACGAGAACTACGGCGGCTCCTGTATTACAAAAAAAAACCCCAGCAATGAGATATACTTAATGTTTTCAAACGGTTTCCGAAATCATCGCAAACCATTTCGTAAGGCGAGGAATTTTGGCAAAGGACAAAACTTTGACTGATCTCACGATCGAATAAAACAATTTAGAAAGAAATTTATAGTCAATTTACAAAAAATGAAGAAACATAAATTATTTTAACAGGAAAATTTAAAAAAACAATAGCAAAAATGTAATTCAAAATTGATAATAATAAATCAATCGCTTTGTAAGATTTTTGAAGAAATTAAAGCGGTCGTACCTAGATCAAGATAAATATAATAGAAAACATAACAGTAATGTCGCTCCGACAGTACCTTGATCGGGATCGAGAACGACGATTATACCTTGAACGGGAACGCGACCGACGGCGCGATCGAGATCGAGATCGAGAACGCGATCTCGAACTAGAAGATCTTGACCGACGGCCACGTCTCTTGTCCTCGATGAGTCTAATCCTGCGGCCATTCAGTTCTGTGTCATCTAATTTATCGATAGCGTTCTTCAAGTCGGAGTATGTTGCGAATTCGACAACTCTGCAACATTACAAATTTTGATCGTTAGCTCTGTATTTGATTTTGATATTCATTGATATACAATGTGTAAATATGCAGATCTTTAATATTTCTGCAGTAATCTCTTTTAAATGTCTCTTTCATGATCAATATAGAATAATTTAATTTTCCTTATCATTTCTGTAATTAATAATTGTCACTCACCCTTCGTTTCTACGTTGCTTATGAGCATCAGCATAAGTCACCTCTCCAGCTTGTCGCATGTAATCCTTCAAATCCTGAACATCACACGAGAACCAAAATTAATACGTTTCCTTATATTGATTTGCATAAGTATGCAAATAGTTTTAGAATTAGTAGCTGAAGTTTACTATACTGTGTTCCTAGTCTGATGTATCGCGCAGGTTAAAATATATCCTGTGCACTCATATGTTATATTTTATTTCAATTTCTTGCGGGAGGTAACCTGGGTCTATTTGACTAGAGAAAGATATAACCAAAATATGATGATTACATCTGCTCGCGTCTTCAGTGTCGAGAACGTTACGAATTGCGTGCTCGAATTTAGTATCTGCTTATCGACACAACCTTTCTTTTTATGCAATTCAATTTTCAAAACAAACGTGATTATAATTTTATACATGTATATACACAACTCCGTTCCGCAGAATAAGACATACTTTATGTAATATAACATTTATATAAATTAATCAATATTTTTGGAGAAAAGTATGTCCTTATTTTTGCAGAACGACTCACAATATAATTACAAGAATAATAAATATTTCTTTAGGAAAATATCTATAACATGTGATAAAAAATATTAGTATAAATGCAATTGATATATTTTAATATATTTAAATTTAAATACTGTTTTAAGTAATCCATATAATTCTTTGGAAAGAATTATATGGATTACAAAAGAATCGCTAAAATAAATATTGCAAAAATAAAAAATTAACATTATATATACTTAATAATTATTTAGCAGTAGTTCCAAAAGCTATCTGAATGCATTCTACAATGCAGTAAAATAGGAAAAGCAAATTTGGAAAATATGAGGAACTGGCAAAAAGATGAAAAATATATTAATCTCTCGCTAAAAATGAAAGCAGAGCAAATCGATCGATAAGTCTTCTCCCGTATTACACTTTCGTGGATCTCTTCTCTTATTGTTGCAAGATTACTCTCTATATTGTGAGCATGATGTCTCTTCCATATTATCCATTCTCTTCCTGTTGTTTCTTCCATGATCTAGTCTAATGCTTCATCGTCATTCCTCATGAGGGATATCAGCAAGTGAAGATGGATATTGTCTAGTGGTCCGTTTGCGTTCATTCATCGCTGGGAGATGTACTTATATGTATATGTATCTCTCTCTCTCTCTCTCTGTGGGAACCAGGTACGGCTTTAAGTGTTGTGGTACTAGGTAGACAGTAGACAGATGTGCCTATATGCCCGTCGTTTTACACGGTGAGTACGAGAACGCAGACGCCTCCGTATCTGCGGGATACCACGGCGGCCTTTTTGAGATTTGTGCTGGTGTCTCTCAAGATCCAAGCGCGTGTTTTCCTTGTAATAAAAAAAGAAAAAGAAAAGGAAAACCAAAACGCTCACGCATGCCATTGTCGAGGATATATTTCTGTCGCTGGATGAATTTCCTCTGAAATATCATTTCTCGCTTGCTACATTCAAAATATATATAGTGTAATGATGTAAATTGTTTTGCATAAAGAAAAGTTGGTCTTTCGCTATACGAACAAAGAATTTTGTAAATGTACGAAACGTATACATTGCAAAGATATATTCAATATTCGTTGTGAAGAACAAAGATTCTGAAAGATGTTAAAGTATATGCGAAGACACAAGATTGATTTGACTGACAAGTAGGAATTTCTAATTTCGAGCACATGAGTATATCACTAGAGTATTTCCCTATCTCCGGTATCGCATCTAGTTGCGCGTGCACAGCTCCGAGCTTCGTAAAACGTCTCAACGGTTCGATGTACGCTGAGCTATGGTGCACAGTAATATTAAGTAATGAGAAGTGTATAGATAAGATAATATATAATAATTATATATAATAATATAGTATACATATGTGAACAAGACCACGTTCAAGAGTGTGTAGTTATAATAGATATATATGTGTATATCTAAGAGTACACTCGGTTAAGGTGACGCATTTACCTTGGGCCCAGGCACCACCTTGCTTACGGACAGAGAGAAAGGCCAGACACACGGCGCTCGGTCGGGTCGAACGGATCTGTGTGGCGTAGTCGCGGATGGTTTGGGTTTCGGCCCGCGTATGCCCTCATGGGTGTGGCCGTTGCCTGACTTATTAGATGGCTAGGTTGCGTGGCGTACCAGTAGCAATGACAGTCACAGTGGAGTGGTGGATGTGATGGTGGTGGTTGTAATGATGGTTGATGGTGAAAGTACTGAATTATGACCATGTCGGTTTATAGTAATAGGAAGAGTGATGATATATATATATACTGATGGTGGAGGTTGTTTACGTAAACAAATGTTTGTTTCCCAGACGGATAAAGTAGATAGCGGCGGTTGGATCTCGCTCTCTCTCTTTCTCTCTCTCTCTCTTTTTTGTTCCCCAGTGATCACGATGAAGAGGATCGACGTACGCACGATAACCCTATCCACTGGGATTTCACCACGGGATTCACCACGTATTACTGCGCGCGAGTAGTAGATATGATGGTAGATAGGTGGTGGTAGGTGTACATCCCAGTGCCACGCGGCTCTCTCTGTCACCCGGGACACCTCAGAAACCAACCTGGTGCCACTTGACCTCAAGGCGGGCCCATCGCGTGCATCGTCATCTCTATCATCGCACATCATCAGTCTATTGGCCCTACCGGTCACCCCTCCTCGGCGAAGAGGATATGGCTCTTCGGAAAGAACATCAAGTTTATTTCGTTTTTTCTCAAACTGTTGGCCGAACGTAAATGAAATAATAAATTGAAAAAGTAACGTCGAGAACAATTGAGACTCGATCGAGAGAATATATCTTTTTTTTTTATTCAAATAACCAATCATCGGAAAAGTGCAACGACAGATATAGAAAAAATATACTTTTATAGAGATTATATATGTAATATACGAATATGCACAATGTAAATTGATCAAGTAAGACTTGGTTCACGTGCAGTCTCCATTTCGATTCGTCAGTATGACGGTTTTCTTTTAAATGCCTTTTTCTGGTTTGAAAAGCGTCTATTATGCGTCCTGGTATTTCCCACATATCGTTTGCATTCATCTGCATCGCTCTGTCTCGGTCTATCGTCTCCATCCTTCGTATTCGTTCCTCCGTTTCTTCCGCTTTACAGCTCTTCGCGTCCACGGCGTCCGCTGTGAATATCTCTGTCCAATCTGGCTGCGTTCGTTTCATCACGGGCCACGTGTTGTTACTCCGAGTTCCTTCGTGCATGCCTGTCCTTGTGTCAGGTATAGTAATACGCCATGCATCTCTCGCACGTCTCATGCGTCAATTCTGTTATCTTTGTCATCTATACAGCTTTTCATTCTCTTTCTCTCTCTTTCGTTTCTTTCGTCTTTTCCCTTTTCGTGGAAAATATCTTTTGCACATGTATATGAAAATCTGATTTCAATTTTTGCCATAGACTTACTTGATCAAAATCTTACATCTTTCTACATTCCAAAATAGGGCTTTCTTTTCTGAGTAAATAAACGTAAAATGAGACGAAAGACAATTGAAGAACAAAAGAAAGAAATGTTATACATCGATACGCGTGAAATTTGGTAGAAACGGACTGCGGAAAAACTCGGCAAAACTTAGAAAGATTCGGAGTGATATACAAATTCGAAAAAACCCATATAAAGCAGTGCAACGTTTTTTTTTCTCTGGAATCGCGAATCAAGCCAACGAAGGTAAGTATCGGTAAAAAATGCAAGAGAAAGAAAAGCAAGATGCGTGTGTCACTTACCTGCCAACTAACGCGGCTTGATAAATTCTCCACGGTCAGCCGGTACTCGGTACGTGTTGGTGGTCCGTATCTACAATGGGAAAAATACTGGCTATTATCTACATGTATGTCTCTAGAGCAAGCAGGTTTGTCTTGGACCTGACTTTACGTTAATATAGCGAATGAAAGTATGGTATAAAGAACGCAATAATGATATAATTCAAGACACTTGCAACAGTAAAGTCTGTGTAAGTTAAGGTGTAATCGTTAGAGCGTAACATTGGATGTATGTACCTGGGCAATGATTGCTTGTAGCTAGATGCAGTCCTCGTGTTTCTGTTCACACTATCTCTGCAAAAAGGGATGTCATGTGAACAGAAATAACGGATCGTCGGTTAAACCTTCAGCAAATAACTACAGATCTGCACTCATTGCTCAGGCACACAATCAATCACCTGTTCCAATCGAATCAAATCTATTCAAAATGCAGCAATAGCGTACCTGTCGTGCCGCATATCGTCTCGGCTGTAACAAACATAATACCACACATCTATTAGTCGCCAATTACATTCGGTTCATCTCGTTCAACTACCAGCAATAAACATAATGTCTGGGAGGGTATCGCTAGGCGTTATCTTGCTATCACTTTTTCATCGCGGCAAAAACTTTGACAATTCGACGTACTCGGGAGAGTAGTCAAATCCAAGACAACCAATTCAGAAAATACTTCGAGTCTTTAATTAAACGTATTATTTTTATATGCGCAAAGGCAAGAGAAGTTTGCAAACGCGTGGTTTATCACTCGTCTCTACGCCCTCTCTACGCTAGAGCTTATCAATATCCAAGGTTACGTTCTTCCCTGTGCGGACGATGTGCGAAATCGATTACGCGGCAATTAAAAAAAAAAAAATCCCCGAGAGACAGTATCAACAAACGTAAACGAAAAACAAATTAAAAAAAAAAAAAAAGAAACAAAGGAAAAAAATTTGTACACAAGAAAAAGACATTCGAACAAGGGAAGTAAATTAATACATCGTTTGGATTTCGCACATCCCGAGCCGGCAGCCTGCAGGGGAGGAGGGGATAATGATCGCTCTGATAAAATAAAAAAAAGGATAGCGTGTCTTACGCAGATCGCCTCGAGTCCCCATAACCACCACGGGAGTCACCATAGCGCCACTGGTCACTACCCCTAGGTGTCCCCCGGGCCCTCTCTACAGTAATTCTGTAACAAGACACATTGGATATGCTTACTTGTCTCTCCAGGAGCGTGAGCGTCCGTAGCCACGGTCGCCTCGCCTCCCTGAAACACCCCGTGCTATCTCCACCGCCACTCTGAAACACACCCAACAAAACCCCGCCTAAGTCCACGACTAATTCTTACTCTCTAAAGCTGCTTCCTTCCTTCCTTCCTTCTTTTTCTTTCCATTCCTCAGCCTCCTTTCTCCGCGAAATCCGATCAAATATCATCCGTCCCTCTCTCTCTCTCAGAATCTCTATCGTCCGGTTTCGTCCGAGGCGCTGTCCCCTCTCTCTCTTTTTCTTTCCCCCTATCTTTCTCTTTCGCGCGCTCTCGCTCTCTCTCTCTCGCTCGCTCGCTCTCACTCTTTCTCTCTTTCACGATCGTTCTCGTTTCTTACAGTCTAAACTGCCTTCCTTACACGATGCTACTTATCACCGAATTAATTTTTTTCTCACCACATCCATCAGCTTTTTCATAATTATATCCGTGATCCTTGTAATATATCTAAATTCTCTCTCTTTTTTTCTTGCTTATGATGAGTTGTACAGGATCACAGGATGAATTTATGAAAAAGCATATGTGCCAAATTTTTCGGCAAAAAAGAAGCAATATAACATTTCTCCAGACGAAGATATATCATTGCAAGAACTTTTTCTACTCGGGGAATTGATGGAAGTAGTTCAAAATGGCGGTAAGTCATTTAAGACGTATTTTATCTCGCTAAATGTCCAATCTTTAATTTGGAGGACAGACGCCGTTTACTATAGATGCAAAATTAAAGGTATTAACAGATTTCCCGTTAATGCGAACAGATAATTGTGCACTGTACATTTGTCTTTAATCAAATAGAAGCAACAGCGAATAATATTACTGGTACAGGTTGAAATATACAATTAGAGCGATTAGAGCGTTAAGTATACTGCCACCGCATTTTTGTCAGCATTTTTACAACATTTATTCTATAGTTGAAAACTACTATTATTTCTTCCATATAGAAGCTACTAATTATTATTGACACACTTACATAAATTCCCAAAAGAAAAACAGAAAGTAAGAGGAAAGCATGTGTGGAGAAAAACATTTTCCAGAGAAAATTACTTTCAATATTGTAAGACTTGATTTTCTTGTTATTCGAATGCTATTGCTTCTCACATATCACAATCTAATCACAAGTGATGCAACAAGAGCAAGATAATTTGATAATAAATTGTTTACTTAAGATAACAAGACATTGTCGATCTAAAAGAGAACATTTGTAAGTTTGGATCATAAATAACTCGCAGATAATCTTCTTTTTTTTTTTAAATGATCTCTAATGATTCAACATTTTTAAGAATCCTAAAAGATTCAATTTCCTAAATAACTTACAAACATTAATTATCAGTAAAGTTAAGCCATTTAGG
Source organism: Tetramorium alpestre (assembly GCA_021460005.1). NCBI lineage: Eukaryota > Metazoa > Arthropoda > Insecta > Hymenoptera > Formicidae > Tetramorium > Tetramorium alpestre. The sequence goes on along the minus strand of JAJVSH010000149.1, from coordinate 359,242 downwards.
ATTGGGTCATTTAGGATTTAGCCAATTAGACAGAAAAAAGTATTTATTATGTAAATCAGAAGATATTTACGGCTCAATATCGCATCAGCACAACGCACTGAAAATAAACTATTACAAATTAGCTATATTGCGATGTATTACGCTTTAACAAGTAATTTTCACCAATTTTAAAAGATAATCATGTGAGTTAAACTATTGTAATTTATCTCTTTATAAGAAATACCAGAATGTATTTTTAACAGACTAAATATTTGATACGTAACATTCATAAAGACTTGTAGGAAGGAATGACATCTGTTATGTAACATTAGTTAATTTCGATAATATCAAATTTAACTCACCCTTAGTGTGTTAGCATAATGAATTAAAACTTGTTTAGTTTTAGACAGAGAACCCCCAGTACCAATAATATTATGATTATAATAAAGTTCAAACATTAATGTAATCAGAGTAACAATCCACATACTAAATGGATTGTTATGGAAACTATTCAATCATGCAAACATGCTACCTATACCATTCCGCCTAATGTAATCGCCTAGTACATATATGTTTCATACATTAAGTAAAATCTGGTTGTATTACCTTTCTCCTAAAAGTTCCTTCCCGTTTAGTTCGTACACAGCATCATCCGCATCCCTATAGTCGTCGAATTCCTACAAAAAAAAAAAAAAAAAGAATTTTTTCCATTATTATTTAGAAATAACATGTAGTTTTATTGCTATTTTAATTGCTTACATGCGAAAATATCGCTCATATCGTACTATGCATTTATATGTAATATGTATTAATTAAAAAAGTTTTTACGCTAAGTTATAAATATCACTGCATTATTCACGAAATGTAAATGTATACAATATACATAAAAATAAATTACTCATATGTCAAATATGTGAAAAATTTTTAAATGAAGATAATGTTGATAATAACAAGAGATTTTATAATTTATTCATGTAATAATTATATAATTGTTTGAAACTTTTTTCTTGCTTCCTGCAAAAGTTTTAAAGTAGGATATATCATTATTCGACTTAATAAATAAATCGTACATTATATTAAATAATACTACAAGTATATAGCTATATAAGAGTGCATAATCTTCATTACCGTAAGTGCTTAAAAAATTTCAAATTATTGTTATAATTATTTGGTAATACATGGCCCAATGTAAACGGTTTAGCTTCCCCGGTTATACGTAACTTACAAAGCTTTTGCAGAATAATCGATGATAAGCGGCACACACAGCTCCACTAAACTGCCACAGTACCAGTGTGCTCAGGGCTCAGGTCAGGTCAACTCGGGTTATCGAGTTGTATTTGTAACCTAACACTCCGCACTTACCCACTTTGGTCCAAATTGTGATAAAGAGACATGCAACTTTTCTTTTATCTTACTTAATTTTACTTATCTTTTGAGAACAAATTCTCTCTTTAAGAGCTTTACTCAATTCGTTTTATAGTAAAAGAATGGAGCAAAAAGTATATTGGATAAAGGACAAAGTATTAAGCTACAACATATTACATTTAACGTTCAATTTACAAATACATTTGGAGCGCATAAATGCATTTATAGAATAACTGCAAAGTTGAAAAATTTTACCAACTCCGAAAGAGTATCAGTCGCAAAGAGAGGCGGGAATACAAACGTTGCTACAGGAAGATGTTATTACAGGACCAAATTGAGCGATGCAAAATGTTACTCGGTGGTATTTACAGCTGAATACGGATACTTACAACAAAGCCATAACCATTCTTGATGAGAACATCACGGAAACGACCGTAGCCTCTGAAAAATCTCTCAAGGTCTCTTTCCCTGGTGCCGTATGGAAGCCCACCGACATAGACTCTTGTCCCTACCATACTGTAAAAAAAAAACAATTGAACCACATTAGACTTACCACAAAGGCAAATCCATTCTTCATAGCGACCTCCTTGATTCTACCATATTTCCGGAAGAACTTCTCAAGGTCGCGCTCTCTCACCCGGTATGTTAATCCACCAACGAATACTCGAGTGCTCATTCTTAAAGGAAAATATAAAAACACCTTACATAACAGGCTACCTGCAGAACCTGCCGTCTAATCACATGACAACATAAGATAATCGTTATTTTTCCAAAGAGAGGCTCTACAAACCGAGAGGCGGTCAAAAAAACGTAAGCTATTTTATTTAATTACGAATAAACAAAATGGTGTTTCTATAATTGCTCTTTCAAGGAATACGGGAACTCAAAAATTAATATCGGAGTACCGAACAACCGCGTCACTATTCATTATTCGACATACATGTTATCGCACGCTACTGCCTTATCCATTAATGTACAAGTATGGTTCTTTAAATGCAACGAGGTGCTCGCATGCTCCACGAAACGAGGAAATGGAGGCTTTCCGGAAGTTGCGATCGCACGAAAATCCCTCTACATATGCGCGTCCGACTCGAAGGGACAAGGAGAGGGGATGGGGAAGGGTGGAGGGCAGGGAAGAGAGAGAGAAGGAATCGCCGTCGCGTCACGCGGGACGCGACGGCCGCGTCGAAATTTCCGGAAGGCTCCGGCCGATCTCGCCGGCCGAATCGGGTGCGCGTGATCGATACGGACGGCGCCGTCGGTCAACTGCGCCGCGACGAACGAAACAATGGCCGCGCGGCGAAACGGTCCGCGACGCGCCCGGGGGAGCGTAAACAAGGACGCGCGCTCCGCCGATTCCCTGCGTTTCCTCGCGGCCGTGTCGTCACGCCGCCGCGGCGTGGGAGCCGAGAGGAACCCGCGTTTCGCCGCGCGTTGCGTCGCATTTACGCGCGGGAAGGAGGATAGAGTAAAAAGAAAAACGGCGAAGAAGCCACCTCGCGCGTTTCGTGAGAGCCGCGAGCGTTCTCGGCGATTTTATCGAGAGAGAGAGAGAGAGAGAGAACTATATATATACTCGCAAAAGCGTTCGGCCGTCCATACTCACCTGAAATAAAATGTGAATCGGCTGGTGATAACCTCCTGTGAACGTACTCGCTAACTCACACTCCGTTGCGCGACGCAGAACCAACGAGACTGGGGGAGATACTAAACGGCGCTCCGCACGACCAGGCGGCTTCGTAGCAACAACGGAAACAAAACGGGGCTCGCACGGCCGCGCGCACGGTCGCCGCGAGGCGCGGCCTCGACGCCAGACGCCCGGGCCGCCCCGCCTTTCCTCCCACCACCGCGCGACGGAGACGCGCGAGAGCGCGCGCTATGGAAGAGAGAAACGGAGAATTCCGGCGCGCGGATCTTCCCCCCACTCTTTGCCTTTGAGGATCGTTTGTATTTATTGAGGAATCTGCGCGCTCGATCGATCGANCCGATTCGACTCGATTAAATCAAGGAAGACTCGCAGACGCTTTGTCACGTTGTCGTAACGACTTAAAAATGTTTATCTGCAAAGTAGGTTATCTCGGCGCCCGATCGTCAGCACTTCCGGTGAGGATTCGAGGCTAGGATACGCGCGATGCGCATGAGCGGAAGCGCGACTCGCGTAGTCGGCCGATTCGAACTCGTGAAATTCACGGAATTTTGCGGCCGCGGAGGAAGCGGAAAAGGGTGTTTTCTTAAAAATCATTTCGAGGTACGAGCTTGCATTGTAATTCGCCCCGCAAGGGAATGTCAAATAAACGCGATATGTACGGTCAGTCATAATATATTAACTATACTAGTTGAAAGTGTCTTTTTCTTTCCAATCTGGAAGCATGTGGAAAGAGAGAGACAAAGTCCGAATAAGTTAGTATGACTAGGCATTAATGACGCCGCGTGTACATCTTGAGCTAGACTTCGTCTAACGGTAGGAAACCTTCTTAAACACCATTTCTGCAAACGAGATTTTGTCTGCTTCAGTCTCTGAATTTTAAATCTTTCACATGAAGTACGTAGGCCGATGTAATTGATTTTTGCAAAAATCTTCATATATCAGATTCGTTTTTTATTCCTGAACCGGCTGCACTAGTTCAGAGTTTATCTTTCTTTTTCCAAGAGAGAGGGAGAGAGAGATAAATACTAGCTGAACCGGTTCCGAAATAAAAATCAAACTTGTTAGTTTGCGTGACGCATAAAAAGTCGCGTTTGAACAAAAACAACGCGCGATAATTCCATCGCATTAATCGCAAAGGAGAAATAATCTCTGTGTCAATTCGCGATAACGAAGACATCTGAGATTAATCTCTGCGCGCTCGTCGATGCGGAGAGCCAAGCTCCCCGCAATGTCTCCTTCGAGGAGACTCGCCGAGTCATTTCCCCGTAATCTGTAACGTGAACTTTCTAAAGTCGCGCGTTTGCGCGAGACGACTGCCCGATTGCGGCATGTACTAGAAAACGGATGGAGATCTGGGCCGTAATTCGAAATTTTACGTGCGCACACAGGTGCAGGTGAGGCCGGGAGGAGTAGCCAGAGACGAGATCCGCCGTGGGAGCCGCGCGCGGCCAGCGCCACCTACTGAAAACAAAAATGGTGGCGAGCAAGATGCCCTATCCCTGCCCCGCTTTAATGGCACGCCAAATGTCTGCGTTCTCTAGGCTTCCTTCTACCATGTATTCCCCTCCGACCCATGCGCCTGATTTCGCTGTGAATAGAGGAGATCGCCCTGCGTTGGTAGGCCCTGTCGCGCGTGCGAGATAAGCGGGGCCGCGGTATAACCAAAACAATAAGGTGAAAGCGAAAGCCCGTACGCCGAGAGATATTCGGGCCCGAATTTATAACCGCACTAGACTCTCGAGACGGACGTGTCACTCGCCTTATATAATGAAATTAGGCCGCGCACGATCCCGCATGCCAGTTCCACGCCCGTGATATGCGCCGTCCGCTGTCGGAGACGCGACGATCCCCCGCGGGCACTGCTGGCGGCTCAGCTGGTGACCGTTCGCCCGTGGTTCGCTCTCGGGAAACATGCACGTTTTCCCTTTTTCCGTCTCCCCCACGTGTATCCTCCGTGCAACAAGCGTCTCCGTCTCGGCCTGCAGCGTTTTTCCACAATTTTCACTGGGTTTGCACATTTTGGGAGGGAGAACTCGCGTTACGCTGCTGAAACGTATATATTTGTTGCTACATGTATATTTGGTGTCTTGGTAAATCGACTAAGTATTTTTGGTTCATAAGCGTTGCCGAGAAACTTATCCTTGCATGCTACCATAGACTAGATTCGTGTTGTGTCAGAAGATTTATATCGATAAAGTTGTTAAATTATCAATGTCTCGCTGTTTCATTCATTGCTTGTGCATCGTTACAGATTGTCAGGCTTCTCATTGACGGGTAATGTCTGATAGAGCAAACACGATGAAGCTGGAAGCTGAGATGGCTGCGCCTTTGCATCTGCAGAGACTGGAACGCAGTCTGAACGTGGAACCTTTCTTGAAGCAGATGAACAGTCTCTTTCAAGAGCAAGCTAGGTATTAATATATTTATCATTTGTTAAATATATTCTTACTATACCAATTTATAATGCATTACTAATATATCATAAATTGATGCTATATGTAATAATACGAATGTTTTTCTAGTGAGGATGACAAGTCTGTCTCATCGGAATCTTCTGATGGCTCAGATGCTTATCTCGACAGTGTACCTACTCGAAAAGAAGGTTGGTATTAATTACCGATTTTGATTTTATTCAAATAGTCCAATTAATGTGTTCTTACAATATTTATTTTACTTTTTTAGAAGCGAGAATCAATAAGCTCAGGCTATACAATATGTCTGCTGTAGGAGAAGAAAGACGTTGGTTGCAAGATATTCTTTTAAGTGATTCCTCCGACAGTTCTGCATCGGGCTCTGATACAGATAGCCAAATCACAGAAGAGGATTTTCAAGATATGCTAAAGTTTCACATATTACGGAAAAAATATCAAGGCCGTTTTTATCAGAAACCAGAAGTAAGGACAATGATGGTTTAACAATAACGTGTTCATAAATATTTAATAGGATATTATAAAATATTGTTATTTTCAGAATATACAGTATCAATATTATAGTGCAGGTTTATTATCAAACTATGATAGATTTTTAGAGCATCAAAAATTGATTGTGGGAAATAAAAAGAAGAAAGAAAAAAAACCAGATAAAAAAATCATGAAGATTAAGAAGGAAAAAATTAATCGTCATTCTGCATCTGAGGAACATCGTGTATGTACCGAATTTTATATTTATATTGACTCGCGTCCTATATTTCCTTTTTATAAAAATGCTATCTTTTTAGAAAGGACAATATCCGGAGGGAGAATGGGATAAATCAATTCCCAGAGAAGAAGAGTTAGATGAATCCGAGTTAGAAGCTATAATGCGTCATCAACCTCGAGGTAGAGGGAGGAAAAAACACAATACTAAAAGTGTTGAAGTGATGACGATGAGAAGAAGAAAAATATGGGTGATGATGTCCAAGAAGGAATTAGGAAAAGTACAAAGGGCCAAAACTAATAATCATAAAGAAATGCTAATAAGTTGTAAGAAAGTAGCGCAGCATTGTATGAAATATTGGAGGCAGAAAGCCATGCAAGTGAGTATAAGTTAATACTTAAGTTATATACTCGACTTCTATATACATAGTTGAATATATTATTTATCTCTGTCTCTATAATTCAGTCACAGAAAAATATGAAAGAAACTATCTGGCGAGCAAAACGTTTGACAAGAGAAATGCAATCTTATTGGAAGCGTTATGATCGAGTTGAACGGGAAACTAGAAGAAGATTAGAAAAGGAAGCTGAGGAACAACGTAAAATGGATGTAGAACTTATTGAAGTAAGAACCTATCAGATTATATAAAAAGATATGTTTTTAACTTTTATTTTTCTGAATTTTTATATTGCTCTTTTTCAGGCTAAACGCCAGCAAAGGAAATTAAATTTCCTTATTACTCAAACAGAATTGTATGCTCATTTCATGTCTCGAAAAATAGATAAAGCATCAGCAGAAGAACAGTTGAGAATCTTAAATCAATTAGACGAAGAAAAGAACCCCAGACTTATTGGTATCGATGATTATGATAGGTACTTGAATTAAATATATAATTTTATTTACGTATGTCCTAAAATTAATTACTTTCATAACTGTCGCATATAATCAATGAAATTAATCTTGTATACTTTAACTGTAAAAGCATATACTTATTAAATGTGCAGTGAAATTATGAAACATAAAGCAAAGAGAAATGCTACTGAAGCGTTTAACAATGAAAAGGCCAGGACCAAGCAGTTTGATACAGCTGCTGCATCTCAAGAATTACGTCTCAGTGATACACCTGAAAACCTGGAGCACCCACAACCTGCAATTTTCAAAGGAAGTCTGAAAGGTTATCAATTAAAAGGAATGAATTGGTTGGCAAATTTGTATGATCAGGTTTGTAACTGTATATACATTATATCATCATTATAGGATTAAAATATAGGAATAGAATATCTTTATTACATATTATCTTCTAAATTTGTCAATTATTTACAGGGTATTAGTGGAATATTGGCTGATGAGATGGGACTGGGTAAAACTGTACAATCCATAGCATTTTTATGTCACGTTGCTGAGAGATATTGTAAGCATCTATAATATTTAAACTTGATTATTACAATGTAATATTTTATATGCATTGTTGAAGCTGCTGCAAGAAATAATTTGATAATGAATATATAATTTGCAATTAATTTTAGCTGTTTGGGGACCATTTTTAATTATATCACCGGCTTCAACATTACATAACTGGCAGCAGGAAATGGCTAGATTTGTACCAGTATTCAAAGTAGTTCCATACTGGGGTAATCCTCAAGAACGCAAAATACTCAGACAATTTTGGGATACTAAAGATTTGCATACAAAGGAAGCTTCTTTCCACGTAGTAATAACAAGTTATCAATTAGTAATTACGGATTATAAATATTTTAATAGAATAAAATGGCAGTATATGATCTTGGACGAAGCACAAGCTATAAAAAGCACAAGCAGGTATATTATTTTAATTTTAGTATTTTGTTGCTATAGTAGCTTTCTATCTTTCTAATTAATATATTATATATTAATAATCTAATTAATATATTTTAATTATTTTAACAGTATGAGATGGAAATTGTTATTGGGGTTTAGTTGTCGTAATAGATTATTGCTCAGTGGTACTCCTATACAAAATAGTATGGCAGAATTATGGGCATTACTGCATTTCATTATGCCTACATTGTTTGATTCACACGATGAATTTAACGAGTGGTTTTCCAAAGATATCGAAAGCCATGCAGAGAACAAAACTGGAATAGATGAAAGTGAATAACTTTACATTAACTACAATATTAAATAAGAAATGATTATATTTTTAATTTTATAGTTTTAATTGTAAAATGTACATGTTATATATTTTATATTACAGAACATTTATCGAGGCTTCATATGATCTTGAAACCTTTCATGTTGCGAAGAATAAAAAAGGATGTGGAGAATGAATTATCTGATAAAATTGAAGTAATGGTATATTGTCCGCTCACGACTCGTCAAAAGCTGCTTTATTCAGGTATCTTGATTTTTTATTTTTTCATGGATTAGATATTCATAACATTTGGTACAGTTCTCTTGTTTGTAGCATTGAAAAAGAAAATTCGAATAGAGGATTTGCTGCATTATACAGTGGGTGGAGGAGACACTGCAACTAACGATAAAAACTTTACTTCCAATCTAATGAATCTAGTCATGCAGTTCCGAAAGGTAATATACTTTTATTAAAAGTATTTCTATCCTTTTTTTAATATCAATGTGTATACATAATAATAAATTTATTACAACGTAGTAAACTTATTACAACATTATAGTTTTTCATAGTTTCAATATATATTTTTTAAATATTTGTTTTAATATAGTTTCTCTAAAAACGAATACAACATATTAATTACAGGTCTGCAATCATCCAGAACTCTTCGAACGTAGGGACGCTAAATCACCGTTTTTTATGAATACGGAATTTTATAATATGCCTGCTTTGCTATACAATGAAGGACTTTTGCATTTAGCATTACCATCCAAAGATCATCTATTGTATAACAGGTTGTTTATATTTGCCGCGGAATATATTCATCGTTCTCTTTATTGCAACGAAGATTTGTGCGAAAATACATTTTCATTTAGTAGATTTATCAATCTATCTCCGATGGAATTAAATAAGACGTTTATCGCTGGTACTTTATTTAGGTATGCAAATATCGAATTTGTTAAAAGAATAATTGGTACATTAATTTCAATTTTAGTAAATAACTTAAATCTTTTATATTTATAGATTATGTTTGATGACGTTCATGGAAAGAAGATTAAGAATGGTACAATACTGGGAAAATTGGAACGTCGATAACAAATCGAGAACACCTACAAATCAGATGTTTTATTTGCCCAGAAAATTTGACGCTTTGTCAACAACATTACAAGATATATTTTTTACCAGCAAGATAACTGAGGGCGAGGCTTTCTACACACATACCAATCATACGATACATTCGATGCCGGAAACTGTCGCCCACAGAATACTGCGTAGTAGTAAAAAAGCTAATCAGCTATTAAAAGTAAGTGCATTTTACATTACGTAATGTACATGCACATAGATTTTCAAACATTTGTAGAATATGACGCAATGTGTCTTAATATTTAGTTACAAAGAATATTGCCCACTGGTAAAATGGAACAAACGGAAGATTCAAAATTGGCTCTGGTTCCCGAACATCCTCATCATCCGCGGCAGCCTATAATGCGATATTGCCAACAAACAACGATTCCTGCCTTTGTTTGCGATAAAAATCCTAAGGTTAATTTTGCCTAAGGCAACAAAGAAACAATCCAGAAACGAGGAACAATATATTCAAGCTGCACTTTATAATTACAGGTTCAAGCTAGTCCGCGAAAATTATATGTCAGTAATAGTTCTGCAGCATGTGCCTGGAAGAGGCACGAAGAATGTGGTGGTCCGTTTGGTCAAAGATTACTTTGGCTCGGTTGTGCCCGAGCACTTTCTGAAGAAAAGTTGGGCATTCGTGCCAGTCAAACAATGTCAACGTTTTGTTATCAGCCGAAGGGCGGATTGTCTGCGTGTGCCCCTATTAATGGATGGTCACATATCATTGTACCAGGTATATTCAAGATTATATTATTATATTGATCAAATATATACACTGATAATGTATGATTCTATCAATTAATAAATATTAAATATAAATTAAATTATTTTAGATAAACAAACGTTAGTGACAGACGCTGGCAAACTTTCTGTATTGGATAGTCTTTTACGCCGTCTAAAAGAACAAGGTCACAGAGTGCTGATTTATTCGCAAATGACAAAAATGATCGACTTGCTAGAAGTATGTTTCACCTATCTGCTGCATTTAGAAACAAATAATCGCTTTAATATTATGGAAAATTTATTTCTTGTAGGAATATATGTATCATAGAAAACACACTTTCATGAGATTAGATGGTTCATCAAAAATCTCAGATCGTCGTGACATGGTGGCAGATTTTCAAAAGAGGTAATTGCTTTCTTTTATTCATAATTTATTGTAATAATATTTCGCAAATCTTTACTGCTACTTTATTATTGTACAGTATTGCTTATGAATTTGATACAGAACTTGAATTTTCCAGTAATATAAGTACTGATTGTGTGGAATTTTAATCGGTTGGGAACAGCGTCAGTTCTTTATTACAAAATACGTTACTTAATAGTTACGCCATGCTAATTAGAATATCTTGCTATATACAGTTGCATATACCTAAAGCGTGATCCTGAGATCGCATGTTTTGTATGGTTCAGCCGGGCATAACTAACACGCGAATTAATTGCCGAATCGTTCCCATCTTGTAAACAGCTGCAGGTTTTCGAACGCGACAGCCACAAAACAGAGCTCTATTGCGCTATTATTAAGCAGCGTGCTCTGATTTTTATAATATAATTTTCAAGTGTTATTTGAATCTTCGAACAATAATATTTTTATGTCGCTATTGACCGACAAATAAAATTAGATAAAATTAGACTTTTTTTCCATACACCTCTTGTATATTTTTATTTTTTATTTTTTAAAATAGGGAGAGGAGAGAATAAAAGAATATAATTTAAAAAATGTTGAAATCTGGTGATCGCATATTTATATCTCGAGGGGGATTTTATTCTGAAAATCCTTCAAAGACACCGGGATCTCGGATTAATTTACATACAAAACATCCAATATCTTCATTCCTGAATCTGTGGGATTGTTTCGTGTTTTAGAGCGGACATATTCGTCTTTCTGCTCAGTACTAGAGCTGGCGGCCTGGGAATCAACCTCACCGCAGCAGACACGGTTAGTAATTCTATTCTTGCTTTATATGTATTTATTTATTCGTCACCTCGAGAGAGAGAGAGAGAGAGAAAGAGAGAGAGAGATACTTTCGGTTTCTATTCTCTCTGATTATATATCAATTTAAGTCTATAAAGCATAAATCTTTTAAAATTTATATACATATTAATATCTTATTATGAATTTTGTGCATTCTATAAATTCTATAAAATATACTTTCTATACATTACAATAAAAGGAAGAGGCATGAGAAAAATGTCTATATTAAAGAATACTATATATTCCTTCCGTGCAAGATATTGTGAGATTGTCAATAACGTCCAATCTTTTATTATCGATTAAACAAATCTGTTATTCCTTTCGCGACGTTACATGAATATATATTTTCTACAATAGTATTGTAACGAATTGTAGAAGTTATGACTGAACACAATTATAGGCTCTATAAATATGTCTTAAAGATAAGCGTCGGAAATTAGAGCGTGCATATGTATATTACTGTGCAATTATACATATATTAATTAAAACAATTTTTTTAATTATAATTATATTACCTCCTATATTGATTTATATACTATAGTTGAATTTTGCATTACAGTGTTTGAAATAATTTGAAAAAAAGTACATAAATTAATTTTATATATGGAAAAAGTATCGCCATAATTTGTGCTATTTCACGTACCAATACTTACGTATTACGATTTGTTTTATGGATGTTGCAATTGCAATTAATGGTGTTTATTTGTAGGTGATATTTTATGATAGTGATTGGAATCCTACTGTAGACCAGCAAGCTATGGATCGCGCCCACAGACTGGGGCAGACTAAGCAAGTCACGGTCTACCGATTAATATGTAAAGGAACCATCGAAGAACGAATTTTGCAGAGAGCGCGCGAAAAGAGCGAGGTTTGCCTTATAATTCACTGTTTAAATGCTAAAAAATAAGGAACATATGGAGAAAGAAATTATTTTCATTGCAGATTCAACGTATGGTCATAAGCGGTGGAAATTTCAAGCCTGATACTTTGAAACCCAAAGAAGTCGTGTCGCTGCTTTTAGACGATGAGGAAATCGAAGCGAAATGTAAATATTTTAGCAACATTATTACTTTATATTATTTTTATTTGATAATTTGATAATTTTGTATTGTATTTATATTGTAATTTGTCAAGTTGAAATTCACATGAAATTATCCGAAGAACATACATTTCTATATTGAGGAATATTTTCTCTTTAAAAAATTCATGAAAATTAAAATTTCTAATGAATTAAGATCTATATCTAAAAAAAATATGATTCTTGGAAAAGTCGTTAGATAGCCGTCGGATCGCCGTCACTATTGACCATTCTATCGTATCCGCACGGCAGGATACGCGTGTATATACAAACACGTCGAAAATGAGCCGTGGGACGAGACGAGGGCGATCGAGGTGGCCGCGATTATATTATGTTCGTTAGCTTATGCTAATGGCCTAATAAGGAATAATAATAAGAAACGGAGTAACGAACGCCGCCGCGTCCACCGCCTATAGTATAAGCTCGTACGTTCGTATATTTCAGACAGCCAACGAAGCGAGGAAAGAAAGCAGCAACGCGCAGAAGAGGCTCGCCTCGAGTCGAACCTACAGCACAAGGAGAGGGACCGGAAGAGGAAGTTAACCGCGCTTCCGGTCAAGGTGAGCCCGGCGCCCTTATACATTACTATCGGTCGCGGCAAAGATTCTTTTTAACCTTTTTTTTCGTCATTTTCTTTAACCATTACTTTTTCCCTTCTACCTTCTAACTTCTCATTTCCCTACTTATATCAGTCTCACCGATTTCATTTTAGCCGAATTCACGGTATCTTTGATTATTTTATTCAATAATTAGTTCCAGTTGTTAAACTCATAATTGCTCGATAAATCATTCTGAAAATATTCGACTCATAATGTGGATCAGATTAAAATTTAATAATTACACATTTTATGCTTAATTAAAATTAGAACTAAATCGAGTATCTTTCATTCATTTTGACTATTTTTCATTATAATCTCTATTTTTCAGAACGATACAAAAAAACCGTGTCAGGCGGATGCTAATGGCGACAAAAACAACGAAACCGTTTATGCGAATCTTAATGAGCCTAAACCGGTCACCAATCCGATTCAGTCACAGCACCAGAACAATCACCATCAACAACAGTTAGAAAATATAGATAATTATAGTACGCCGACCAGCCCGGCCAAGTCAGAAGTACGTTTCAAACAAGATTGTAACATTAAAAACTTTCTATTTTTGTTAACGTATTTTCACATATTTTATATTTTATTCATATTAATAATTGTTACTCTTATTTATTGAAATAATTATTACTAGTTTTAAAGTTATTGAAATAATTATTATTAGTTATTGAAATAATTATTATTAATTATTATTAATTAAATAATTAGTTTCAAACAAAAGTTTAAAAAACAAAATAAATCTGAAAAATATCTTTTGATGACAAATTTTAAGAGTATTGTCTTGTTTCGAGTCACTTTATATACGTAATAGCGTTATATGATCCTTGATACTGATACTTCGATACTTTGATTTCTTCTTGCAGGATGAAACGAGCAACGAGGGACTCGTGGTTGACGTGGATGGTCCGGTGGTTTCCGGTAGCGATCTTCATGGTCAATCCAGAAGTAGTTTACAGTTTGGAGAATCTCCATCTAAAATAGCCCGACTCGGACATCATTTCGCTTTCGGCGTGGGTGCAAATGCGCGAATGCGACAATCTGTACGTGGTGCAAGCAAACGTGGCCGACCACGAGGTTCTCGTAGAGGTGGGCCAATTGGCGGTAAAGGAAGAGGAATGGTTTTGATGCATCCGTCATCAAAAGTTTCGAACATGACCAACGAACCGCCGTCGACAGCGATGTCACCGATCGACGGAGGTGGATGCTCGAACGAGGTGTTGCGGCACTGTAAGTACTTGTATTATTTTTTAATAACCGCATTACATTTTTATCATATTTATTAGTAAAAATTTAGAAAGAGATATCAATATTGCATAAATGCCATAAATAATAATTGACATTCAAAAATAAATTTCAACACGATATTCATTTTTTAATAATCTTGAGTGATTTACGATTTATACGTTTAAAATAATAATGATTCCGATATTTCGTAATGTTTCTGGTTTAATTGTCTACGCGAATGCGAGGATAATTTGTATAAATATTTAACAACTATGATCTCTTTTATTAGCTGCTATAAATTACATATCTATTACAATTGCCCTTGTTTATATTTTTATCGAAGTTCATAAAGTATTAGGCAGAAATGATAAATATTTAAAATTAAAAGGATGCCGCGAAACGAAAGCTCGCGAGAAAGATGACTTCTTTCACGAGCGCGACCCCGTCAATCGATACCATTAATCCCTGCTGGCTTTTTCGTACGTCGTCTCCTCGTCCCCGCTTTTCTTTTACACCCTCAATGCTATCTTCCATCCAGGCACTTGCTCGGGTTCTCAGGGGACTTTGTGGTTCGCGAGAAGAACGCCCATGGGTCCATCGCGACCCCATCGTTGACCGATGTTGAAATTCCCTCGCGAGCACATGTGCACCCACGAGTATCGAGGGGGTAACAGTTGGCGCTCCTCCACGGGGCACCCTTAGAGACATTCGCCTCCCCCCTTTTTCTCGTGACTCATTCTGCGACTCGTTTTGTAAACGACGAATTCAGGGTTTAGTCCTATGGGGAAAGCTTAGCCGATAACATTTGTTGCGCGACGCAAGTGCATTGTGAAATAAGGGTGTTCTAGAAATCTGCCAGTCATCGTAAATACGCAACGATTTTGAATAGTTCAAATCATACGAATGATATAAAATTCCAACTGTCAATAAGATCAAACATTTAAAATTTCTTTATATCATCATAACCATTTTATTGTTTTATATTGAATAAAGACGCTAATTAACATATGTAATACAGTTTTTTTTTTGTACGTTTATATTTATCTTCCAATAGAACATCTGTTATTAAAATTGTTCATTGCTTTACAAGCAATAGGATTTTTCTCATACATTCTTTTAATGAAACGATTAATTTTCTCATAAGAAGCAACATCGAGAGAACATCGCTATGTGCTCATCCTCAGGCGCTAATTAGAGAGAGCTAGAAAAAGAGAGAGGGATACGAAAGGGTACGCCCGATAAGACGACCTCACGCAACGCCACGTGGACCGTGGACACGCAGTTGAACACCATACATGTGAATGCGTGCGTGCGTGCATACGTGCGCGCGAGCGAGTGTTAACACATTCCGTCTCGTGCTACGTGTACATATGAAAGGAAAGGGGTCGGTCTCTCTCACTTGTCGTCGACTGGAAGACGAGGCGGACAATAGCAGGTGCGGAGCGAAGGCGACAGCTGCGATCGATGCTCTTCTTAGGTTTTTGGAACTCGCGTACTCTCTCTTTCTCTCTTCTTCTTTCTCCCCCCTTTTTCTCTCTCCTTTTTTCGCCTCCGTCATCGTCATTCTCTTCATCTTCTTCTTCTTCTTCGTCACCGCCTTTTTTACGTGTCTTTGCTGTTCCTGCTTCGTCCTTTTCTTCATTAGTCTTCAGTTATCTCCTTATCGAGATGCAGCGCGCGCTTGATCCAGCTGTCAATGTTTCGAGCTCTCACCGGCATGCGTCCAGTATTATTCCCGCTGATTATAAGTTACATCCCGCTTATTTTAACTGATAAATGACTGTGATTAATGGGGATAAGTTCTGGACCAAGAAAATAAAATACGTGCTCAAATTAATATCAAGGTAATCACTCTTTTGAAAGATACATTATCAAGGATCCTAAACTTTAGAGATAATATTACTTTCGAAATAAAATTCTATATTTTGCATAAACGCGAAAGATTAAAATCAGATTAATTTAACATTAAAAACAATTCAACATTTTTTCATGCATCCTTTTTTAATAAATCAGTATCTATACTAATTTATTTATACGTTGAAGCATGATATTTATTAATTTTCAATTTTTTAATCGATTATTATCCAATTTAATTATTATCCAACATTTATTACTGCTTTCAAATGCAACTGTAATACGTTTCAGTTGCATAATCCGGACATCTAATTTCCCCTGTCGTTTCGCGAAGTCAAATAAAAAAGGGACAGTAGGGTAGTACCCATAGGGTAGGGAGAATTACAGACCCTGTAAGGGGTTGAATGTTGTCGATTCGTGCCGTGCCTTACCGTACCTTACTGTGTCATCTCGTTCGTCGACTCCGCATCTTCTCGAATATCATATTTTCGTATTGCCATACGGGCAGTTATTTTCAAATGATTATATTTTTCCCATTCTGTCTACAATTAGTTTGTAGTACAATTATTAACATTTTTATGCGAGACACGCAGTTTGAAGATTTTTAATTAAAATCGAAATCTGATACTTATTTTAAATATAAAATTGTTGTGTTAAAGTATATAGACTTAATGAAATAAATTCGACGAATCTTTGCTTTAAATATCAAAGCTAAATAAAGAAAAATAAATCAGATAGTTTTTAATTTGCATAGTTTTAACGCAGTATCCTAGATATTATAAAATAGATGCTCAAGGTGCACATAATTAGCAGTTTCATTTAACTGAATTTAATGGGCGGAAAATGGCTTCGTAAGATCTTGTAATCTCATTAAGTGATGCAATTTCCAATTTCTATTCTAATTTTCAATCAAGAGCTTCTTTTCTGAACCTTTTAAGGTTATCAGATATGATTAAATAGGAGATAAAATATAAAACGGTGAAGATGATTTTCTCGCATGAGATAATGATAATAGCAGAATAGAATGAGGCAGAGATATAGCAATTCACATTCCGACATTCCGTGGATACTCCCAGTCTCTCTATCTCGAAAGTTTTACCTTTGCGCCCAGCGGGCTCTGTCTCGTGCGTTTGCACATTAAATATAAAGTTATAATATAGTTTACAATTTAATTTGGCCGTAATACAAGTTGTAAATTCATGGAAATTTCTATTAAATTACCTGGACGTTAGATAGTTTCATTACGTACAGACATGTAATTTTATGAATCTGTTTAATGCAAGGACACTCTCAATCGCCCTTATCGCGGATCCTGGTTTATTTTATAGCTTAATAATTGTAAAGAATAATACTTTGCGCAGTAACTTTTGTTTGTAGTTCTACAAAATATAATATAACGCAACGTTATGGGTTATTTCCGTATTTAACGATCACAGTATGATCAGTATCCCGACTTATTTATACGCGATATTCAAAGATCACTATCTTATATATTCTCGCGAGACGTCCTTTCTCCTCTTGCCACTCAATGCGATTCACGTGTGGAATTTTCAGGACACATTATCGCATCGCTGGCGAGTGCGACAGTTGGCGACAGACAGACGCGCGTTTTCGCGTTTTCCACCCCTCGTCCATTTCGTTGAGTGTCCTCTTAGACCGTAGTGGCTGAAGAGGAATCGCTTCTTGAGAGATTGGGTACGTGCCGCGGAATGCCGACGAGGCGGCGGGATAAAGACGAAAAGGGCAAAATACGAGATTTTCACGTTCGAGATGAGTACTGATTTTTGCATGCATAGCGATGGGAAAATCCTTCCTCGAATCGTTTCTTCTCGAGAAGTCGATCGATGCGACTCGAGAAAATCACGGGTTGGAATCTTCCAGGGGACGCTTTCCAGGTATTTGTTACGTAGTATTTTTTCTCCGCGCTGTGTGTCGAAGAACGTAACAATGACATTCCCTCACGATGCTCAAATAACGCGTATTTGAGCATCGTACTTCACCTGCTTATTCAAAAATCGTAGGAACTCGCATATTGGATGTACCTATTCTGTGCTTCTAAGAAGTATACCCTTCGCCTGTCGTGGGAATTTTCTTCTCGATCTGCTTCCTCGCGGGAGTATGTTGTTAATTGTGCAAGATGTTGTACAAGCATATATAATCGATACTTTTTCCCATGGTATTTAACTCACGAGTGATAATTTGGACATTTCGCTTCTCTGCTAAACTGGTTAACACCTCGTAGTCCACGAGTCTTGAACGTGTCCTCTCTCATATTTGGTCACATTATCCGGATAACCGGTGAATAAGCGATTAACTGGCCGGACCAGTCGACGTTAAACTCATGTCTCGTGGGGTCTGTGCATTTGCTTTGCCGTAATCGTAAACGTTATAATTACATTCATCTCGACGTCTAATTATTGCAATCAATCTCGTTATCCCACGAAATTCCGGATCGCACATCTCGTCCAAACATGAACGAGATACAATTTGAAATTAACAAATTGGATTTTGACTTTAAAAGAATCTCTAATAAAAATCATATTTAAGTAATTTTATCCTCATATTTCGACATTTTGTCGAATTATATCGGAACGAGAGGCTGTCATCACAACGGCGGAATTTTCAGCAGAACTTCTTGGAACGAAAAGACGTACCTTTTTTGTGTCCTAGGGACCCCGGCAACTTCTGAGCCTGCGGACGGAGACGGTCCCAGCACGGTGGGTCCACTGGGTCCAGTGGGCACTTTGATACCTCTGTCGGGACGCAGTGGCATGGCGGGGATTCGTCGTGGACCTGGTAGGCCGCGATTACGACCGACTGGGCCCGGGCATCAAGGTTATCGCACCTCCGGTCATCATCACGGTAAGAAGGTCCAACGGCCGTTGCCAGTACCTATCAGGTCCCATCAGACGATCGCGGGTCAGCAGAAAGCGTCCTCATCGTCGCAGAAGCGTCCCGGCGTTTCGATGACCGGCACGTCGTCATCGTCCTCAGCTGGAATCGCAGCCGCGAACTCGACGTCACTGTTGTCCTCAGCATCGTCGTCGTCATCGTCCTCGATGTCGTTGGCGGAGTCGCGACCTTTCGGATTTTACACGCAGCAACAGCCACGCGCGGGATCATCGTAGGATTTCGCGAAGGAGGAACAGTGACTCGGCTTCGAGCAATTCCTGGCGAGATAACGCTCAATCTTATGACGTCGGTAAGACAGTTTTGCGTTTTCTCTCTCCGCCAGGTAATCTCTTCAGCCGGATTATTCGCGATAATCGATGAGTGTGAAGCTTAGTGGAGCATAGTGAAAACACATTCTCATATGGCTCACAGTTTATTTTTCGAAATTTCAGACTTGATTAAAATATCACGTATATATTTATTGTATATCTTGTGAGAGTTTTAACTTTCGCCAGTGATGTTTCCGTGCGCGTGACTCGAGCGTGCAATTCTGATAAACGTTAGATCCCTCGTCCCGTTCCCCCCTCTCCTTTTCTCATTTAGGACATTAAATTGTAATTATATGTGAAAGGAGGCAGCGATTGACAATATCTAGGCACTGTTATACGATTATGATTACGATTATATTGCACAATTATATTTATTTTAGTTGTGACGTAAGAAACACGGCAGAACTCATCGTCGGACGTTAGAAAATACGTCGACGTTAGGTACTTAATTCGATGCTTGCCTTTGAATCCTTTTCGGATTCGTTTCCTCGGTTTTTTACAGCAATTTGGATCGTGCTCTTCGATTAAGAAATTCTGCGCAAGAAACGAAATTCTTGCCGGGACATTTATTCGCTACGGAAAGGGGTCGATTTCTGTTATTAATCAATCGATCTGATTCTACGTATGTGGTACAAGTGTAGCTCTGGTTTTTAACTCTAAGTGTACAATTAGATAATCGACACGACGTGTTGCCGCACGCACGTCGGCGCCGAATTCTGACGACGATCATCGACAGATCAGATCCCCGGTGAACATGTCGACGGAAAGGGGGACGAGAAGGTGTTTTGGATTTGGAGCCACCTCTGTCCTCTCTATCGATCGCTCTCTCGGCGTCTTTGTACATTGTTCATTAACGATAGCATTATTCCGTCACTAGACTCGGTTAGCCGATATTTTTTATGCATGTTATGAGACGTCGTTAGGCCAATTCAATTTGTAAAAGAATAGTATTTATATTAGCAATAAACAGATAAAAATTCCATCTTCACGAATGCCTCATAAATTTTATTGCAGATTTTATACGCTGTAATTTTAAAGTTACTTCTTACTTTCTCGCATTTTCCTCCACTGACGAACATTTTAACTGACCTTAATCGATTTTTCCTTAACAAAAGTTTGATTAAGTGCTTCCTAATATTTTTTAAAAATATTTCAATAACCTGGTTTTGAATTAAAAAATAATAGCAGAGTTTACATTTTTAATCAATTGAAAAATAAATTCTTTATTTTTTTCATAGAGAAGAAAATGCAAACGTGAAATACAAAATTGAATAATATTATTTCTATACGAAATCGTTCTCTTATGATTCTGCTACTTTCGATTCTTGAGAAACATGCAAACGAGTCGTCAGTCGAGTGCGGACGCAAGGATTCTGTATGATAATGACTGATCAACGAAGCAGCGTCCGAAAGCTGGAAGTGCCGGTTAATGGTGCGAGTATGCAGCTGTCGGTGGAGCCGCGTCATCATCTGCGTGATTGGGATCAAACCGTGCGCGAGGAATCCTTCGTGCCTTCGTGATTCCTTTTATCTGATGGCGCGAACTACGAGAATCCCATGCGTAGCGCATTTTTGGAATTAATTAGCGAATATCCCTTTCCTGTCGTAAGTCGGTTAGGAGTTCGTTGGTTTCCAACTGTTGCCGTTAAGTTCCTCCAAAAGCCGCGGCTAAAAGATACACGACGTGCGCGGTTGCTGTATATATTAACTTATTTTAGATTGATTTAATTAATTTAGGCAGAGATATTATCGTAGCTTCAAGATATGCCGCGATAATTTTATTTACCTTGACTTTCGTGTCTTAATATGTACCATTATAATTTAGGCACGGAAGTAATTAACATTCTACATTGTTTTGTAATATAAATGGATGATTGACTACGTTTACACGGCCTGATTTACGCCGAAGTTATAATATCGATGTTATAACTACTGACGTGTAGACGCTTCTTTACGACGAAGTTACTACATCGAGGTAATAACTGAAAGTCGTTTGATGAAGAGACTTAGGATAATAACATCGACGTAAAAGAACGTGTAAACGCTATTCACTTTAAGTAGGAGTTAGCGTTACATTAGCGTTACTAAGTCGAAGTTAGAAGCCGTGTAAACGTAGTCATAGTAAGTCAACTCACGTTGTCGAACGCGTGGTCGATTTTCCCAATCAGTAAAAACAACAACAACAACAACAATAATAAGAAGAAACAAAGAGTTGTACTCCTGCTTCAACGGAAGGTGAACATGTGTCGACACAATTTCAGCCCGCATACTATCGACGTCGTAGGTCGCAGGCTCCCGTCAAGGTCGCTGTTATGGATAATCATCGAACCATCACTCAATGGCATTCAACAAGCATATCGGGTAAGTACAGCAAGAGAGAAAAAGAAATGTGGGAAGAGAGGACACGATAGGGGTTGCAGTTGGACAATGCAGAGAGTAATATTAAGTTATCACGACGATCGGCTTCGTCGTTTCTTCTCTTCGCTATAAATAGTGGCTATAAATAAATAGGGGCTGAATGTTATCATATTGCAACACCCGTGTACAATTTATGTATTATAATAGAAATTCTGGTTATTCTAATAGAATTCAATACTTTATAACTTATAATAAACAGAATTTCTATTGCAATAACCAAAATATTTGATCACGCCTACAAGATTTTTCTGATTCGTCCGTTTTTAATCAGAATTTTTTTTCAGTGTAGAATTTTACTTTCCGCGATGCCTTTTTTTCCTTTTAAAGAAAGAGAAATTACGTGTATATTTTTAGAAATGTTTTATATATATCAAGCATTGATACTGTAATAATGAAATGACGAAGATCATAACAACTATAACAGCATATTTTTACACAGTCGCATTGAATTTATTGATGTCGGTTTTTTATTTTTAAGGGGTATTTTCGTAATTTTTATTAATTAATTAATTAATTAATTAAATTAATTAAATTAATTAATTATTTCAACACAATCTACGATTGCACTCTAGCTGCGCATCGACTGATCGCTTCGCGTCGCACGCGCTGTCACGCGAGAGAAGAGCAGGACTCCGTCCGAGGACCGAGACCTTGCGTAGCACCTGCTACTCTCAGGTGTACGCGTCTTTTATCCGGGTGCGATCTCGGTGCATCTCTCTTTCTCTTCCTTTTGTACGCGAACGAAAGAGGTGGTACACGCGAGGTATGCCGCTGTTTCGAGTCCGCGATTAATTGCTCGCGCGCGCTCGACAATCGCTGGCCCAATTAATCCGGCTATTTTGCGCGGCTCGTTCTCATATGATTGTAGACGATAAGTAGTAGTAATAATATGAGCGAATAGGTACAAGAATAATTCCTAATGTCACCTAGAGTAAAAAAGTTAAAAAAGTTCTGCGACTTTCCGAAAATGTGATGAGGAGTTGCTGGGATTTGAACCCTTCCGTCACTACTCGCGTTAGCTCCCACGAAGCCATGCGTCGTCCCAGGCGATAGGCAAATCCGCACGAAATTATTTCAGGCGTGGATTTTCGCGAAATAATTTCCACCGATACATTTCGCTACTTGCCTCTTCACTGAGAGAAAAATATAGTTACTTTTGGCCTCAATCAATTTTATAATATTTCTAACAATAAATGTGATTAACTTAATTATATGCATCATTATGTTAACCATAATTATCGTTAGAAATATTATAAAATTGTGGTTGAGGCCAAAAATAACTATATTTTTCTGTCAGTGTTCAGGCTCGGATATTTGACGCCCATAAATGGTGATCATATCGGGGCGCCGTGTGTCCTTTTAAATTATCCGGTACATCTGTACGGTTAATTAATTCTCGAACGGCAATGAGATCGATACGCAGTCGGGAGACAAATCGTGACTTGAACTTGACAGTCGCAGGTGCGAATCGCGAAACGAGTTCCTTCAAGTTCATTGTCAACCACCCTGTCATGCATTTCCGATTAGTATTTTTCGTTCTGGGATGTTCAGAAGTAAATAGAATCTGCTAATTGGTAGGTAAATCTGCTAATCAGAATTTCCTTTGCGATGCAAACTGTGTGATTTTCTTGGTATCTCGCTTCTTATTTTAAATAATTTATTCGTATATCTGGAGAAAAGGCAGGAAATGGTAATTGCGAGAAAATGG
This sequence comes from Tetramorium alpestre, assembly GCA_021460005.1. Classification (NCBI taxonomy): domain Eukaryota; kingdom Metazoa; phylum Arthropoda; class Insecta; order Hymenoptera; family Formicidae; genus Tetramorium; species Tetramorium alpestre. Next base: position 335,794 of record JAJVSH010000149.1, on the reverse strand, counting down.
ATAACGAACCTGTGAGATTCATTTATCAATGTTCGCCGATCGAACGTACGATACAACAGGTCTGTACGAAAATCAACAGGTAAATCGCAGCTAGCGAAGTAGCGGACATCCCCTCAACGTCAAATTAGCCAATTAGTGCAAATTATTTCGATCGCGCGATTTTATCTCGAAAATTTATGATTTCAAGAATATTAATCTATATTTCTCGAAATGTACGTCATTGTCAGATGTATAATAATACGTGTCACGTAAATAGAGTGTCGTGAAACACTTTTCGCCAGTATAACGAAGCTAATCTTCCATCTCTTCGTCTCTTTTGAAAATCCCTGATCAATTATCGTACGTAAATCCGACCCACGAAATTACGACGTCCTTGGGAGCGCGCGCGTCTCGTCGTTCGTCCAAGAAACGTTCGATGGTGGGATAATTTGACACACGCACGATATTGTAATTAGAAGGGCAATTACGTAATTATGAATTAATATGGTGCGCCGTATTCCTGGCTCTCTCTTCCTTCGATCGCATCGGCAAGCAGTTGGCCGTGCGAGCGAGCGAGCGAACGTTCTCCGGCGTCGTCTATGCCAATTAGGCGGCAGGTTGCCACGAAAATTAAAGCTTTTATTTCGGCGTGCGAACGCACGAAATTATCGAAGCGAGACGCGAAGCAGGCCCCGCGTATGCTGCTCCCTTCCGCACTTTCGGCCGACGATGCACTCGATGTATGTACGAGCTTCTGCTTTAAACGCAGTGTATATTAAAATGTCTGCGATTTTTAAATACACTGAAAGAAGAATATAGTTACTTTTGGATCCAAATACAATTTTATAATATTTCTAATGATAATTATGGTTATCGTAACGATACATACACTGAAGAAAAATTATGGTTAAAAACAGACAGATCAGAAAATCTTGTAGGATTGATCAAATATTCTGGTTATTATAATAGAAATTCTAGTTATTATAATAAAACTCAGAACTTTATAACTTGTAATAACCAGAATTCCTATTATTACTTGTAATAACCAGAATATTTGACCAATCCTACAAGATTTTTCTGATTCGTCAGTTTTTAACCAAATTTTTTTTTCAGTGTATAGTTAAGTTAATTATATTTATTGTTGAAAATATTGTAAAATTATGGTTGGGACCAAAAGTAACTATATTTTTCTTTCAGTGTATGCGGTTTTTTTAACACGTGGATTTCGATCTATTTGTTTTCCGCGAGTGTTTTGAACTCGTGAAAAATAAATCTGTATTCGATGATAGGAAGGACGATTTGTATTTCGTTATCCATCTGCAGCTTAAGAGTCAGCTCGCGATAATTTTAGCTTTGCGGTTTGTAAAACTTGTAGAAAAGAAGGAGAACCCGAGACACACCTGGCATTTGCCGCTGGCAAATTAGGATTTTACGAATTCAGATGTATACAGTTAGGTGTTTCGACGTACGGAACAGGTTGAGCGCGTTCGCACTTGCGAGAATTAGCGTGGCTTGCTCTCGTCATGAGACAATTAACGACATCGTTAAGCCATGAACGTATTCTCGCGATTGCGGAGTAAATATGTGCGGTTTTGCGCGTAAAAAGACACGCTACGTGTGGGTCAATTAACGGCATCGTTAAGGCGTTGAAACTCATAATCGTGAGACACGTAGATTTCGTAAAAAAAGAAAAAATGCGCGCTAGCAGTTTTCTCTTTCTCTTCTTTACATTAGATTTTGTTTAGACCTGTGCTAAATTTAGAAACCAGTCCGTTGCTAAATAATATTATCTTTGACAAAACAGAGAAAATAAATAATCGAAATGATCTCAAGAGGAAAATTTAAGAGCGTATCTTTAGATTTTCAGGATTTTAAGAACACATCTCTTGACAATATCAAATTAAATTTTTCTTTAAGAAGAATTTGGCAAATAAACACAATTATTTATTGCAATACTCGAATAGCCAACGTTACACTGAAAAAAAAATTCTGGTTAAAAACGGACGAATCAGAAAAATCTTGTAGGATTAATCAGCTATTCTGGTTATTATAATACAATTCAATACTTTATAACTTATAATAACCAGAATTCCTAGTATAATAACCAGAATATTTGATTAATTCTACAAGATTTTTCTGATTCGTCCGTTTTGAATTAGAATTTTTTTCAGTGTAGATACTTTGGTAATTGAATTAATATGAAGATGAAATCATATCTAAAATCAACCTTGTGAATTAGAGTTATTTCATTCTCACACCAAACCTTAGAATCTCTCCTTGGTAAACTTACAATTAGTAAGAACATTTCTCGAAAACTCGGAACGCCGATTGCAGTTTCTCGCTCGGGTATAGCTAGGTCTAAGGACAGGGACGTCGGACAAGTCGAGCGTCGGTGGCGGCGAGGCACCGAGCGTGCTTCCTGCTGCTTGACCGGAAGTCGCGAGTCAGAGGCTCGGCTCTACGTAGGCGTTACGCTTCCTTACGCGTATCTACACCGTCTCGCTCCCAGTTTCGCTGCCAGCCCGCCCGCTACTGCCCGCCTGGAAGTATCGTCGAGGCTCAAGGACATCGTTAGATTAGTTGGGATGTAGCACCGCGTTTCATTCATAATCCTAGAAGTTTGAAAGATTGGGGCTGAATCAAACAGAAATATATTATTTCCCGCTTTCAGGCTCGACCTAGCTCTCTTGCAATTTTAATTCGAGTTTTAATTATCGCAATGTTCAATAAAGAATTCCGTCCGCAGAAAGAAAAGACGATGGCAGAATCATACGGTTGCAAAAGATTGACATTGTTTGAATAATAACTTCATTTTGCATTTAAAACCAAAATTTATATTTTTTTAATATATTTTATCGTTTAGTTTAAATATATTTTATCGTTGGTCATCAAAATATCCTATTAAATTTTAATAGGATGTAATAAGTAATATAAATGAATTAAAAGAATTTTGAATTAGAAGGATTAGTGAATAATGTATGCATAAAAGAACACGCAATTAATTATATTTCTTTTTTTCTCGTTTTTTCCTTCGTAAATCAATCTTTATCAACCTACTAATTTATTCGTGGTAACAAATAAATCTTACTATAAATTGCACGAGAAAAATCCTCGGTAATAATCGATGCGTTGATAACAGAAAATCAGCAATTCGAGTTGGGAAAAACAGCTTGGCTTGCTTCTTGATTGGCTGTTTATGACTCGTTACTCGTTATGGAATCATAGTGGAAGAAAACCGTACACGTCATAAACCAGCACGTTTAATGTTGATATTTCGGCCGATTAACGTGTGCTTATTCTTCGGTCTTGATAGTTTCTCCTTAATGTTAACTCGTTACCTTACCGCGGGCATGAATATAGAACGAAGGGGAATGCTACGAAGGTGGTCTCAACCGTACATCCGGATGATATAAATGAAAAATTCAACTTCCTCGGTAGCCGATATTGTAGCCGAAAGAAATTTCTACCGAGAGTTTTCCCGATCAAGGAACTGAAGTTTGTGCGTTCCATTAAATTGTTGAATTTCTTAACAAAAAAAACTATTTTAAATTAGTGTGATTGAAAGTTGAATTGCGCGTATAATATTAAATAAGTTGGTACAAAAATAAATAATGAATATGTTTTATTGTGCATTTATTTGGATATTTGCTGCTCAGTTGCAAAACTTTAAAATTCGATCAATTCTAATAAAATTCTAATAACTTCACAGTCGACATAGAGCATCAGTTACATTACATCTATGTTATAACTTCGCATTTACGTTCAACAACGTAAATGTAATATAAAACATATTGTTATATTACATTTATATTGTTGAGTGCGAAATTATAACAGATGTAATGTAACTGATGTTCTGTGTCGACTGGGTTCTTATGAAAACTTTTTTAGGGATAGATTTTTATTACCCGTTTAACAAGTCCTTTAAAAGTCCATTCAAAAATCGATTTAGAATACCCTGAATATCGCGAACCCATTGTTGCTATAATAAAACGTTTTCTCCCGAAACTTTCGTAGTCGCGATAAGAGTTTAAAATATGACGTGTCGGATTTCAGAAGGACGAACTTTCTCTATTTCTTACTTAGTTCACCGGGCGGGGGTAGAAGGGGCGAAAGCGGTACGCGCGGGTAAAATCGTACGAAAGAATAATTTCTCTGCTGTCAAGCTCTTCGTGGCTCGGAAGAGAATTATCTTTCGGTCCGTGCACTCGACGGGGAACCTAATTTCAGTCTTCCTGTCATGGGAATGTGCGCACTCCCTCCCCCCGTATTGTGATCTAAAACACGTACCGCACGATTCGAGAATAACAGTCTCCCCGCAGTGGAAACTCATTCCTTCGCCGCGCCAGTTCGATAACCCGCCTCGTTATCAACGTAACGCCGGGCGATCGATATTTATTGTCAATCAATAGTATCCTATTGTACCAAGTGTTCCGAGAGTTTCGACGTTAATTCTGCACTGAGAAAAATATCGAATATCTTTTTAATCGGATAATCCAATTACATAGTAACAAACGGATACATTTTTATCCGATCAAGTCATTCTTTTTATTCGATGAAAATTTCAACGGGCATACAAAGAAGCAACTAATTTTTCGATCAAGTTTTCATCGGTTACTGCATTTCACCGGATAAAGGTATCCAGTATTGGAAAACAAAATTAACACACACTATTTAATCGGTTTATCCGATGGAAATTTTTCTCAGTGCGGTGAAAGTCTTTGAGAACGACTTAAAAGTGATCTGAAAGTAATCATTTTATTCGCGATATATTATCTTGTCGTTTTTTTTTGTAGTTGCAAATTATTTATTAATACGGCAGTAAATTAATTGTGCCGTCAATATTTCAGTCATATCGTACACACAGAAAAATATTCATTTTTCAGATGAGAAAAGCAATTACTTATTTTATTTTATTTTGTTTAAGTATAATAATTTTCTTTAGCAAAGAATATTTTCTTAATAATAGTTTAAGATATATTTGTTACAAATGCAGAATATGTTTTAAGTAAATGTGATGCTTATGATGACTTTATAGATAGATTTGCGAATATATAAACTTACCAAATACTTGGAACTAAGTAGCGTAGGTAGTATATATTTTTCTGTGTGTATGGAATTTATTCCGTTGGCGAACCCTTGGACGCTCCTCATTCAACGACGCCGTCGATATCGACGTATCGATGATAGTGAGAGGACCCCTTCGGGATTTCAATTCAAGAGATTAAATTAATTCGCGCGCAACGACATAAGGCAATCGAGTTAATGGCCTCGTTTATAATGACTGCCTTCACCTTGCTTCCCGTGCACTGCACGATCCTCCTCCGACGATGCGCCGAAGTCCTTTCGTGCCTTCCCCACTTGCCCGTTTTCGGGCAACGACTCTCGACTCGATTTTATCGCCGTTTCCTCCGTCTCTCCTTCCTGCTTCCTGAGCATGCGAGTTACTCGACGCCGATCGCTCCGCGAATACCGAGGTAAATTTCGTTACGGAAATTAGCGATTCAACGCCAAACGCACGTCGCCCCCTTACAAATTAAGGCCTCGCCCCTGCCCTGTTACACGCCCGTGCGTGTAAAAAGCGCAATCTTACCTCGCCGGGCATAATTTTAAATATGTATCCTCATACGCGATAAACCATCCCCCCGGCGCCATAAGATATACCCGTTAGGGTACGTAGCGTGTACGCTGATAAACTCCGACTTCTCGACTAATGCTCACGCTTGTGAAGTCTATATCTTATTTCAATAACTTTCGATAATGACACAATGACACAATGACATATTGTGAAAGAATTTATGACGATTACATTGTAACACGCTAGTTATTTTTTTAGGTGGGCTATAAAACAAATTGGAGATAGATTTTCTTGAGACAATTGTTTTTTTTATCGCACACAGAAAAATATATACTATCTACGAGATATATACGAGAAATATGCTTGTTCTAAGTACGTAGTAAGTTTATATATCTGTAAGTCTATCATACAGTCATCATAAGCATCGCATTTACACTGAAAAAGATTCTAGATTAAAAATGGACAAATCAGAAAATCTTGATAGGATTGATCAAATATTCTGGTTAATATAATAGAACTCAATACTTTATAACTTATAATAACCAGAATTCCTATTTATAATAACTAGAATATTTGATCAATCCTACAAGATTTTTCTGATTCGTTCGTTTTTAACCAGAATTTTTTTTCAGTGTACTTGAAACATATTTTGGATTTATGACGAGTATATTTTAATTTATTATTAAGAAAATATTCTTTGCTGAAGAAAATTATTACTTAAAATAAAATAAAATAAGTAATTGCTTTTTTCTTTCGTAGAATAATATTTTTTTGTGTGCACAGACAATCGTAAGATTAATTCAAAATCTACATTATTCGGAAATTCTACTCATATTGAGGAACTTTTAGAATGTGATTAAAAATGCAGATTTTGGAATTGTTTTCAAGTTCCTTTTTCTCGTCACCACTCTCCGAGTCCTTTCGAATTTTCTCTGCGATCTGATTCTTCTTGGGTAACTGGAAATTCATTCACACGCTATTCTTGCTGGTTGTAACGATCATTATATTGATGGTTACTCGTTTAATGAATAATTTATGAAAAGTGTGCAACGAGCGTCGAACGCGAGACTAAAATTAGATACATCAATCGACTTCGTTGCACTTTTGTCGTCAGCTTCGAGACGGCGGTCCCCGCCTTCGAAAACAAAGAGGATTGCGCCGTCGATCGAGCACGCATTCGTGCAGCGAAGCAGTGTCTCCCAACCTGTGCACCGCGGATTCACTTCCGGTCCTGTGGGCTATTTCTCTGATGGTCTTTGGAAAGTTCCACAAAAAGGCACGTAGACGTAATATTAGCGTCACGTGAGTCGAATCGTGAAACCCCTCGTTGTATAAGGTACAACACGATGCAGGCCGGAAGTGAGTTTTGAAAATGTGTACTCGGTCACGATGTTGCGCGTCGAGTTTGTTTAAAGGTGAACAGATTTTTCAATCGTTTCGAGAGACTAATATATTTTCTCTCTACTGTTATGTTCCTTTTATTTTCCGAAAAAGAGAATATATGTTAAAACTAGAATTATAAAATAAAATAAAATTTATCGAGTATGTCTTATAATTCGGTAATTAAGTATGATAACTCTAACGAAATTACCTTTTCTGATGAGCAACATTCGTGTTTAGCCGCATTTTGTGCCAAGACGCGGATATGAGGGGAAAAGCTCGCGTTGGAAAGTCGAATCGGCGGAAAAGCCGATAACGAGACGAGGGAAATCGGGGAAACGGCGTGGAGAAGGCGGCGGACAGAGAGTAGTAGAGAAGACAGGAGAAGACGATGGGAATTGGAAGTGGCGCGTGGCGATGCCGAATATACGTATCGGATGCCGCCAGATGTTGCGGTGAGGCCAGCTGCTGCGCACCTCCGCTCTGCCCTCCTTTGCTTTTCCTCGCAGCTTTTCGAGAGTGCCGAGCAGGTACACGCCTCGCTATATATAGAGTATAGAGTGCTCGCGCTCGTTGTTCACTGGTGGTATAAACGCCACTGGTCGGCACACGGCGCGTCTTAAACATATCCGTGTAATATCGCGAAATTGACGCGAGTCAACTGTTGGTATTGCAAAGAGAAAGCGTAGAGCAGACGCTCGAGTGGCCGGATACGAGGTTACATCTAGATTATGTCCCTTCGTCCCAATTCCCCGTGAGTTTAGCGTTCGCCGAGCTGTAAATCGAATGTTAACGCTTTGTTAATAATTTAATTTTAATAAATATAATTGCAGCCGTTTAACACCTGAGTTTCGTGCTCGTCAATTAAAACTTATTCAAGTAACTCCATTTAGTCGGAATTGCTTTATGTCCGGGACAAATCCATCGCGCTGGACTGAGTGGATAGAAACAGGTTCGTGACCGTAACGAGAAGCAGCTGAGTTTACGTTTGATCAATTAATTACGGCAGGCATAATTGTACCTCGCGTGAGAGCACCGTCGCAATTCGTTGCGAGTACGCTACGAGCGACTTTTTCAAATCTTTCAGACATTATAAAGAAATAGTGATAATGATAAATGATCTATTAAATATGCGAAACGAAACAAAAAAATATTCTAATATTCTCAATTACATTCTAACTACAAAGATAATTTGACGAAACTTACAATATGACAGAAAGAATTTTTTCAATATTATTTTTTTAATGCGTTGAAATAAAATTGCAATTAATTAGGATATCAAATTTAAAGGGGTGCATAAATATGATTTAAATGAACTCTTAGGAAAACTGAAAGTTATGAAATTAATATATGAATATTTCGCATTGGCTTATATTAATTTATAATATTGCTGTAGCGACTTTATCGCTAACAGCGGGAGCGACGGTGGCCCTTTTCAAACGTTATTTGCTCCGCGAAAGTGGACGAGCTCTTTGGCGTAATGGGCTGGCTACCGGGACTCTTCTTCTTCTTCTTCTTCCTCTTCTTCTTCTCTCGCGAGCAAGCGCCGCGTTTATAGGCTTGTAATAAGCGTCTTCTGGCGCTACGAATGGCTCGAGGGCGAGGATTACGAGGATTCGTTCTTTTCCTTTATGCAGGTTGTGCGCGCGGCACTGCGATCGTCGCAGCCTGGTAGAAAATAAAATAGACGCCGTTGAGTAAAATTTAGAATTTATTCCGCGAAGTTGTAATGTAACGATTGAAATGGAAAGTCAGTTTTGAAACTGCATTCGATATTTAGTTATATTAAGTAACGTTAGATTTTTCGAACAAGAGTTTCTTTTAGATTCGCCATAATTTTTCGAGAACGAATGAAAAAGCAGTTTTGTTCCGCCAGGATTAGCCTGTGGTCCTAGAAAGTAGCTGAATTCCTGAATACCCTAATTAACCCGCGACCGTGAAGCATTGATTGCATTTTATTCGAAACGCAGTAATTCGAATCTGCATACTTAGCGCGGCAGAAGAGTAGGGAGGCCTTGAACAGAACTCTCGCGCATAATTAATACCTCGTAACTAAACATAGAATGCAAATGGGGCGTGAGCGGTCAACTTTGCGATGTCGAGAATGGTTTCTAACGCGTTTTTTCAAACGCATATACAAAAACTAATAAATCGTCGAAAAACTGAAGATCCCGATGTCCGATCTGCCTAATGGACTGAGCGAGCTTTTACAGAGTGTTTTAATTACTTGAAATGATAAAACTTCAACGTATCTAAAAAATGTCAATTTAAAGAATTTCTTTAAAAATCTCCAAATGTATTCTATTAGTTATCTCTTTTCATGTTTTTTTTTCTTTAATCACTTTGATGATAAACTTTATTTTTCAAAAATATCGGAGAAATTTTCTCTTTTTAAATGACAATTCCGATTAATTCACCTACTTCTGCTATTGGAATTATCCGAGAGTCTTCAAGGACCGCCTCGACCTTTTCCAATTATTTCATCGTAACGTTTCATCTCTACAGCCACGTGCCGGCGGTTTCCTTTTCTTCGCCATCGGGGAGAGGGGGGGGGGAAGTATCCTCGATCTCTTCGAGGAGAATAAGATAGGAAGGAAGTGAAGCGGCGCGGGGGAAGAGCGGAGGGGGTCGAAAGCGAATATCCTTCCTGTCTGTCCTCGCGGAGCGGGCAGCTGCTCTCGGATTTGAGCACGTGCTACCACCGTGCGCTAGGATAGCGTCCTGCTCCGCGCGGAAAGAGGGCCCCGGACGGATAGAGGGTCCGGTGGTAGGTCTGTAGGTTGGTAGGTGGAAATTGGTTGTATGCGTACGCACGTGTGCGCACGGCGCGATATCGTCCTCCACGTGAAGCTACCACTCTCCGCGCATGCATGCGTGTCTCCCTCCGTTTCTGCGACTCGACCGACTCGTGTTGCTCGCTGTTCCCCCCTCGTNTACGTACGTACCCCGTGCGAGGCACATGCCCGGGCAATAAGATTTTATAGCTTCCTTCGCGAAGAGGGTGGAAGGACCGTGATTTCTTCGCTCGTTACTCGACGAACGTAACTCTCTCTCGTGGTAGGTAATTTATCTATCCTATTCTCCTCTTTTATCGCTCATCGTCTCGTTTATTTTTGCTTCATTTATTTTTTCCTTCTTCTTCAAACGTTGTTTTAACTAAATATCGCGAGTTGAAACTTCAGTTCGCTCAGATAAGAAACTTTTGTAATAAATAATAAACACAATTTTTGTTTTCCATTCACAGCATTTCGCAATACGTGTCAAAAGGTGATTCTGCGAAGCATATCTTTTGCTAAAAAAGAGTTTTATAATTATCAGTTGTAAATATTGAGAAAATTATGAAGGAAAATTATTATTATTTGAATAATAATTGTACAATTTTATGCTGCAACAGTTTTTACGATAATTAATTTCTGAAATGTATTCAGTAATACGTGTGTTAAGATGATTCGTTCTAATATTACAATTATATGAGTTTATTTTAGGCATCAATTTTTTAAAAATTACTATATGTTACAATAATTAAATTTAGAATTCATGATTTTAAAAATTAGATTTAGACTTATTATACAATATAGTATACATTATATATATTTAAAAATTAAAATGATATTAAAATTTTTCTGCTTGCGTTCTGAGTTCACGATTGTTGTTTCGCACGCTTTTTTCTTGTGCGAATCATTTTCAATATTGAAGATTAAATATCTCGACAATGGCATTTTGAATTTAATGAAAACGCATTGAAATTCAACGAGCAGGGACCGAGTTCGGCAAAGTCGAGTCAGCCAGTCTTTAATAGCCTGTCGATAGCGTTATCGGAAGGCACGTTCGATTCCTTCCCCTGCCGGATTATTAATTTAGCAAAAATCCGCAGGTGCTTTTGCGGATGCATTGAGAGATGACTCGCGCTTGACGCGTTCGACGGGCAAGACGTACGCTCGCATGCGAGCGCATTTGAGCTATATATGTATGTATTATATATCGGCTAGGATATCGCGAGCGATATTTATTCGCCGAGGCTCCTGCCTCGTTCTCATATAATCACACGACACCTGTTACGACACAACACTTACTTTAATTGGGGGCTACGAGCAGCTGCCCACACGACGCACCAATCACGCCGGTTTATCCGAAATTCTTCCATGCCCGCGCGACATCCCCTGAGTACTTCTTCGCGTCTCTCTCGCTCCTCCTCGTCCTCTCTGTTCTCGTTGCACCTGTTTATGATCGCGCGAACGCCCGAAATATGACGATGTACGCGAGGATCCTTGACCAGGATTCTCGGAACGAGGCGAAAGTACGCGCGCGCAGATTTCTCGATTGTGATTTGCGCGCGATGCGAAAGCAGTCGCGCGCCGAGAATTATCGGCTCATTAATTGCAAAGTGTCCCGGGTCCTCGGACGATATTTCGCATCTGGTCGTCGAACGGGTTCGGCGTTCGTTGAAATCGGGCCGAAAGTTCTACGGGTACATGCCCGAGATTGCAAACGTTCTCTGTGATTTATATTAATTGTCTTCATCAATCAACTGCATATAATGCGATTCTAATTGTATATAGATATACGCTTAATTATTAAGACTAACAATCGCAATATAACCGAGACTTCGTTTCATTGACAGCCGCGATTGTATTACGTATCAATGCGAATTAATAATAAGGCACGTGCCATTATCATTGAAACGCGAGAGCGCTCGATTCATTGAATCGGCTAATAAATCGATTTCGTATTATGCACTCCGCACGGGGTATCGATTTACAATCGCGGCGTGGATTTACATTTACCTAAATATGAAACATCTCCCGATATAAAGCACTTGGAACGCGACACGCGCGGACTCATATTTAATGCCAGAGTATAACTGATAAACTGATTAATACATGATGTACAGACAATACAATCTTTTATTTATTATTTACTTTCAAAATATGGGGATAATGGATGAGAAATTTAATATAAATCTAGTATAAATCCGAACATAAATAACACTGAAAAAAAAATTCTGGTTAAAAGCGGACGAATCAGAAAATCTTGTAGGCATGATCAAATATTCTGGTTATTATAAATTATAAAATATTGAGTTCTATTATAACAAGATTTTCTGATTCGTCCGCTTTTAACCAGAATTTTTTTTGAGTGTATAAATAATTATATTATTTTCCGAATTTTCTGATTTTTTGCAAACATTTTGCTGAACCGGACAGCGTTTTCGTCAATCCGGAAAAGTCGATCATCGGTCTCGCTCGCGTCTATTATCCAAATAAACGCTTCTGATCCGCTGGCGTATCAATTATGACATACCAGGCCACTGGTGGTTTCAGAGACATGAAAGCACATGAAAGCGACTCTTTTAAGTATTTAGGCAAAAGGCACGGGTATGATTTTCAGTGCTACCTGAAATTGAGATTTTTTTCTGACGGGGGGCAGGGGGATCCCGCAGATGGCTTCATAGCCTCGTGCGGGAAAAATCTTTTCACGGCCGGTCGGAAAGCCGAAACCTTCTATCCGGGTTTAACCCGTGAGCGACAGGCCGCTCAATATGGTCGGCGGTGGGACATTCGGCGGTGCTGATCGCGATATATAGGACGTGCGGCACGTGCCATTGACAAAGGCGCCGTGGCCAGATGCAGCATCCGCGCCGTGGCAAGGTCGATGCCATCTGTTGCTTCTCGGCTACGTTTTTCAACGAGCGAGTTCAGTAGGCTGGACACCGACTCCGCGACTGCCGGCGAATTAGCGTGATCGCTGAGGTGTAACAGACCCCCGCACATCTGCGTACTGCGAGAGAGACTACGATTTTCGTATCGTTTTCGCGCGAAGATCCGAAAGTGGAGCTCGATCTTTTAAATCTTTAGGTATTTCACATCGGCAATCCCTGTGGACGCGCACGAATTTGCGCTCTCAATATATGCGGTAGTTTTCTTCCTTTCTATTTCTCTACAACATACTGAAAGAAAAATATAATTACTTTTGGAGACTCAACTGTAATTTTATAATATTTCTAACACGAAATATGATTAACTTCATTATATGCATTATTATGTTAACCGTAATTATCGTCAGAAATATTATAAAATTGTGGTTGAGTTCAAAAGTAACTACCCAGGTAGAACAAGTCATGATAATATCAAAGTGACCTCAAATGATATCAAAATGATTAAATTATGATTGAAAAGTGAATTTTGTAATCATATTCTCGTCATTTTGTCGTCACAAACTTTTTGACACAACTTCCTGTTCTACTTGGGTATACTTTTCTCTCAATATAAGCATTTGCGAGCGTGGCGAATCCCTCTTCCGCCCGAATGATGTCCGCGGAACGGAAAAGAACGTGAAAAAGCTAGACAACTGCCCGAGACAGGCTGCGGCTGCTGTTGCTCCTGCTGCTGCTGCTGCTGCTGCTGTTGCTGCTGCTGCTGCTGCTGCTGCATCTGATGTAACGAATGCCATATGCCGCGCGCGGTTTTCAAGTGCACATTTCACGCGCCGGACCGATTTTCAGCAATTGGTCGCGTTATTCGGTGCACGCCAGGAAGGAAGAGAGAGAGAGAGAGAGAGAGAGAGAGAGAGAGAGAGAGAGAGAGAAAGAGAGAGAGAGAGAGAGAGAAAGCTGTCTCCGATTTCCGCGACAGGCGGAAATCGACCTATCTGGCGTCAGGTTGAGCTCATGAGGTCTCGTTCGCCGAGAATGCGCTCGCACGCGCGTGGCGCACATTATACCGTGTGCTCGCACGCTCGCTCCCTCGCGTGCGCATGTTACATGTGCTCTGCAACGTAACACGGCACGGTGCTCCCTCGAGGGTTCATACGTACGGCCGATCGAGAATCGCTTAATTCGGTAATTATACTTCTTCGCCGCGCGCCCGATGCACCACGCGGTTGCGCTTCTCCCGCCAAAAAATCCGCTCGAGGTCCGGTATCAGCCTAAGGCTCCTGTTTCCTGTCTACAATCGTATCAAGTCATAATGAAAGCGAGAAGAAATGAGATTTATTTTTTTCGGCGATTCTCTCCTATATTCGATAGTGTATTAAAATAATGAGAGAAAGCGATGAGAGAGTCTTGAATCTTAAGCATTAAATTGTAACGTGAATGAAACTCTTTCTTTTTCCTTCATAAATTAAATTTGATATATAATTACGGTGACCATATATCTTTGAGAAAAATAAAGGATACTGCTCTTTTTCCACAAACAAGTGCAAATGTAAATTTATTATTATCTTTAATATTTTTTCCCTAAATATATATTTATATGAAAAGAAGTAAAATTTTCTAAACTAAAACAATTATATATAAAAAAAACATATCTTTATTTAAACATTATACAAAATATGCAAAAGTGAGACTGAAAAAAGACTGAAATATAGGACATTTTATAGGACTTTTCAGAAATACAGGACAAAAATGAATTTTTAAGGAAAAAATAAATCTAAAGGACACAAACCTCTGTAATATAGGACGGATGATCATCGTATATCTATATAATATACATATATCAAATATTGATATATATTGATTTATGATATATAATATTCGGTCACTTAATAAATATTTAATCGATATATTTGATCAATAAATAATAAATTAAAAATATTTGAATAATAACTGGGTTTCTTGTATTTATTATATATGATATCATGAGAGTGTGAATATAAATCCTATATATTACTGAAACGTCAATGTTGTGCAGGATTTATATCGATAAAGAAAGATTTTTTGCGTTGTATTTTTCCGTTCGAAACGCTTAACGCCCGACGCAGTTCAGCGAAGTCGAGCGTTTACAATTTCGAAGCGATAATCTGGAGTACCGCGCGGGCTTTACGCGGCCTTATCGCCGTCGGGTCGGTCCCAGCCGCCGGTGGGTCAACAACAGCACTCTCGCGGATAAAGAAAGGGGCCTGTGTGCATTCTCGGTGGCCGATAGCAATTTCGTATCACTGCCCCGTGGCAGCGATGCGTGCACGCACGCCGCGACGGCAAGGAGGGGGAGAGCAGCGAAAGCAGAGGGAGAGGGCGGGAGGAGGGAAGGGGGTGGATGGACGAGGGCAGGGAGAAAGGGACGAGGAAGGGGCAGATGGCACCGTCTTCTTCGCAACCAAGTGGCAGCGGGCACGCGCCAACCGAGTCGAAACATCTGCCGCTACTTCCCAGGAGGAGAGCACAAGAGAACCACCGACTTCTCTCCTCGCGCCAAGGCAAAAGGCTCATCCTCCGGCCGACACCGACAGCCAGTCGGTCGCGCGGTGCTCTCCCGGGCCCAGTTTCTTATTTCGTATCTTTCCCGAGCGCTGCGTCNCCCCCCCCCCCCCNNNCCCTTGCCCCGCCCTGCCCCTCGCCGTCTCCCTTCATAGCTACATCCGTTTCCTTTATCCCTCCCGCCGGCACGGCCGCGCGTGCTCCAAGATTTTCAATTTTGGCAGATGGCACGTGCCGGGCAGAAGGATGAGCTCCACTTCTCTCTTCACACTTCCCTTGGCGATCCTTTGTAGAGCCCGATAAAACTGCTCGCACGCGACAAATAAACTGGGAGCGCTCTTCGGCTATCTTCGATATCATCAGCGAGAAGTGTTCCACGAATGAGGTGGAGCAAAAGGATTTTTTCTTCTTAGAATTTTAGAATTAAAAAATTTAATAGTTGGAAGCTTCAAGTTAAAGTTAATAGTTTAGAATTCTCGAGATTTAACATTTGAAACGTTCTTTTTAATTTCAAGTTTACTTCGTGACGTAATGAAGTAAACCTAGAAGTGAAAACTTTAGGAACCGAATAATGTAACAAGGAAATTTAGTATTCACAGTTTCAGCTTAGGATATTCAGCTGTTTTCTAAGACCACCCTGCAACCACCGACAGTATTCTTAATTCCCCTTTTCTACTCGTGAACATGTGGCCGATGGTTTTCCTTCCTTGCCTCTCATACATGATTTTAGTTTTTCATTTTTACAGATGCCACGCGCCATACTTATTCTTCTCCTCTTTCTTTGTCGAGACATGAAGAAAACCCATTCTTTATTCGCACATACAAAGTATACAATAGCATCTTCCGCTACTATATTGTGAAATATCAATAAAACCTCGTATCGTATAATAAAATACGATTCTATAAAGTATATAAAATATATCTGCATAAAAGATATCTGACGTTACACTGACAGCGTGGCAAGGAGAGATGTTACATCTTCTACAAAATTAATCCGTACCTCTGTGTAAACATTGATCCCGTCGACACGATTTGTGCAGAAAAATTTTGTACTGCGTCTGCGAATCACAAGTAGTGTCGCGAATCACGCGTGAGCCGTGAATCCTTACGAAAGGGAAACTCTACCGAAGAAGGGTCTTCCGGTTTCTATATGGGCACACGAAAACGAGCATGCCAGATGTACGGAGAAAGTGCGAAGGGCTGCGGATTTCCGATCCGAGCCCTATCTTTACCGAAAAAAAAATCCTCCATTTCCGATCGCACTTTCTCTCAATTGTAGGTTTGACATGTCATCCTGCACATGCCAAGTCTTCATTACATACACAGGTCACCTATAGCGTTCTTAATGGAATTCCGTTTTGCGGTCCAGCGAGATCGCTCGATTTTAGAACCGAATGGTATTCTAATTTTTCCAGAAAATACGGTTCGGCAGACGATTCGCGAGGCCAAGGTGCGTTTTTCCGCGTTCGCGGGATCCCGGGAGGACTGAAACTTACTTACCGAGAGACGAAACCGGTTTTAATCCCAAAGTTTTTCGGGCTTGACGTGCGGCGCATACGGAAAGAGAAGTTAGCGAACTCGCGGCGCGGCTTCTCGGCGCGCGCGAGCCGGCTTCGGATGATCGGCGCAGGTGTCAATGACGGCCGACGAACTTCTGCTCCGAAATATCTCCGGCCGGGGGTAGGGTGTGCCGTGGGGATCGCTAATCTGGAGACGGTGAAAACTACATAAAGGCAACAATCTCTCTTTCTCTCCCTCCCGCTGCCGTTTCTCTCATTCCCTTTATCTCTCCGCATGTTCCTCCCCCCCGTTCTCCCTTCCCCCGGCATCTGGCACAGCGGCAGTCCAAACATGCTTTTGTCGTGAGTACCTATCCTTCCGTAAGTAAATGCCCCATACCTGCACACCGACGACGTGGCCCCGGAGCCGGCTGCATCGTATAATATTCGCTCTGTGCATTCAGGTTATGCACCGTGAGAGTATCGTGATACCCGCCGGTGGATACCGGCCGGGACACTTGCCGACTTTGCAGACCTTGTAAACATAAAATGGATGACGGGAGATGAAATTTAAGGAAATTGTAGGGCAAGCGCGTATCTCCGCGCCTAATCGCGACGTGTAATTACGTTGTGTGTTCTTTATTACAATGTGATGGGCTAATGCTTTTTCCCAGCCCGTTTCATATCATTCTCCGAACGATTTGTTCGAAATCTTATTTCGATCGCTCCAGTTTCGAAACTGGACAGTTATCGGTTCACATTGATGTTAATTAAAGGAATTAATTTGCACGGACGTGAGACGCGTATCAGCTCGCTCGTTGCGAGATTCTTCCGAGCTCCAATGTGGTCCCATCAGTTTCGGAAAATGATCTCGATTCGTTAGGTCTTGGATAACGGTGCCGGCAGGTGCCATGTGCCTAAAAATATCGCGACCGCGCGATTTAATTGAGACGTGCTTAAAATTATTAATTAAAGGAAAAAAGGACTTAAATGTAGCAATCAAGATGAAATTTGTCGACATGTATGTATGTATTTAAATTTTTAATTCGCCTGTTATTATTTTACGAAAATCTGTGCAATCTGTTTCCGTCGTGGCAGCGCTTTATCATTTTTTCCCCCCGCTTTCTTGAGGAAACCCTCGTTGAAGGCAGGGGCAGCTGTTCATCCTCGGCTTGCTAGCTGAATTATAGTCGGGTCTCTGTTCCCGAAAGGAAGGAGAAGCGCGTACGGGCAAAGTGGCGATAAAAACATAATCGATTTCGCTATCTGCGGAAGTACAACTCGAAAGAGAGAGAGAGAGAGAGAGAGAGAGAGAGAGAGAGACATAGGAAAAAAAAACTGTGAAATTTTTACAGGGCACAACGCGATTAATTAAACGGCAAATCCTACTGCGGAAAGTTTAGCTCGATCGATTTCTTGAACATAGAATGAAAAAAGAAGGTCTGAAACGAGCGGAGCACTGACTTCCCTACGAGGAACGTAATCCGATTATCCTCGGAATAGCTAAACGTACGAAGCATGACAAATATACAGATCGTATTAGGACGCGACTATTTCTCAGTAAGAAGATTGCGAATGCGCCATTTGCCACTGTCCCCTCGTCTGATAAATCACGGAAGAGAAGAATCTATGATCATTTATGAGCTTCTTTTGCTTCTATAAATTTATCGTGTTTTACCCTCTTACAACATTTCACATAATAATATAATTCCGACTCGTCGTCCATTCATCTTCGTGAAATGCAGAGTTAACGAGGGATGCTTCGGCGCATACACACAGAAAAACGATATTTACTACAGACGAGAAAAGCAATTACTTATTTTATTATATTTTAATTATATTTTAATATTATATTATTTAAGTAATAGTTTTTTTTCAACAAAGAATATTTTTTTAATCAATAATAGTTTAAGATATACTTGCTACAATTTCAGAGTATGTTTTAAGTAAACGTGATGATTATGATGACTTTATGAAAGATTTGCGGATATATCAACTTACCAAATACTTAGAGCAAGCCTCTGCAAACACAATTTATATTATTTCTAACGATAATTACGGTTCTAACGATAATTGACATAATGATGCATATAGTTAAGTTAATCATATTTATTGTTAGACATTTTATAAAATTATGGTTTTGAGGCCAAAAGTAACTATATTTTTCTCTCAGTGTATATTTACTCGTAGATAGTATATATTTTTCTGTGTTTATATAATTAGAAATATTTATAGATGGAAAAAGTAACGTAGCGGATCGAAATCGCTCGCGATTTCGCGAGAGGATCTCGTCGGAGAGTGAAGGATTTCTCATGTGGAATCACTTTGGCACCTTGGTGCACGTCCGTCACCTGCGAGGGGAACGACGGCTTTTTGACTCGGGGGCCCGTGCAAGCGGTGCACGTATCTCACCTGGAATTGCTAAATTGTTGAGCGATTAGACGCGGGCGCTGCTTTCGTTCGACTTTCTGGAGCGGCGTTTTCAACATACCAACTTTCCCGCGTAATGAGCCCGTGTCGGACACAATATTGCAGCAGCCTGTGTGCACACAGGCTGCACCTGTTGGTGGACGGATCGGTTAATAACTGCGGTTCGATGCACGCCAGCCGATCGTTTCCGCATAATTGCAGACGCGCGTCGACGCGAATACGCATATAGGGTGTCCGGCACGGAGATTCCGAGTGACAGATTCGTCGGATAATTCACAGCCGTCTCCCTCGGCGCATAATGCCGCACAAAGGATTTAAGAAATTAATTTGTGGACATAATATTCTGTTCTGCCACTTGAGTCTTAGTCGCGAAACTTTACATCGTGCACCCTTCATTTTCAATCACTGATTACTCAAAATTTCTCTTCGAAGAAGAGAATCAATTCTAAATTGAAAAATCTGCCATTAAAGCTCGGTGTGACAGACACCAGACACCCTGTATAGGCACGTGTCATTTCGAATATTAAATTGTTCATCGGTGACATCATCTTTCGATCATAAAAAGAATGCAACCACGAATTATGTACCGAATTATGTACCGTACCGAAGCTCGGTGCATAATGGCCGTTAATTTCGTTTCGCCCGATTGCTAAAATGTGCTTAAGATCCTCCGTAAATTGAGCAATGAGAGGTGCAATATGATATTTCGCGATGTCCAGAGCAACGTGCAATTAACTTTCGGAAATGTACATTCGTGGCAAATATAAGGTGTCGAACGTTTTTACCGAGAACCGCTTTAACGAGAACCGNTTTAACGAGAACGCGAGAACCGCCACTTCTCGCATAAAATGTAACATGCGAATTGCACGTGGCCTAAAAATGGCGCGGAGTATCCTTCATATATTCCTGAAGTGGGAAACGATTCCGTCGATCATTATTGACTCCTGACTTGACTACGTCTTGTACGCGACTGCGTATACTTTTACATACCTACATATAATTTCACCTTTCCGGGTGTCACCTTTGTGATCCGGTCCGATGTCTCACCTATCGAAACGACCGTTGCGACATTGCCGCACGTTACAACTACGTCAGCCATAGAATCTGAGGGAGAATATTTTGGGGGGTGTTCAATCCGGCTTTGGGAAGGTCACTATGCCTCTGGTACGTTTTGCAGGTACAAAAAGAATTATAGGGACGGGTGTGCGCACGTGAATGCAACGAATGACGTGAATACATCGATTTCTAGATTGAAAAATCATCTCTGATAGCCTGATGTTACGTTCAGTCACGTTTAACTTGTAATTACTTTTCATATTTTGTAGCCGCATATGTTTCAGTATTCAAACGGCCGTTATTCGTTAATCGTTGAACCGATGAAGAAGATCGGAGAGAGACTTGAGAGGGATGAATTTAGGCCTTGATTCAAAAGATTCTTCATGCTTTTTAAGATGTCTTGCAGCTGTTCCTTATCCTCCATACACGTCCACGTCTCTCGCACTTTTCGTCCTGCCTTTCTCGAACGTCTCTTTATTTACATACGAGATAATCTGATCACGGGTTCATATTCTTAGAATTGGAACAATAAATCTTGCCTTTATATGCTATAACGTATCTGAAGCGATCCATCGCAGATCACACATCATTATCCTATAAGTACAATAATTATCGCATTTAACAGTTACCAAGGCTGTGTAATTACTTTTCAAATTTTAATAATTTATAATTGTGTAATAAATTTTGTAAGTGTCCAATAAATTTAATAGACATAAATATATAGATGACATAATACGTAAATAAATATGTATAAGATAATAAAAATCTAAATAAATTAAATTAAAGTAAGCTCGAAAAATAAGCATGTGGGAGATGCGTCAGCTGTCGTTAAAATCATGCGATAGAACATTTCGGCAACTTTGCAACCCTCGCAATTTTTCACTCGCGAGATTAACTGAGACAGGTGTTGGGGACCGGAAGAAAGGATTCGGCCAAGAGTCCGGAATAGAACAGAGATTTCAAGGGGAATCGCAAACGCGCGTGGTGGAGGATAGATTGTCGGCAGCGATCGCAACAGGACGAGGGTTTGCCAGCCGGTTAGTCGGGGCCGGGGCCCGACTTCAATCGTTGCTGCTGCTCAATCGGTCCCCGCTGCACGACTGACTCCTTCTGCTACCGAGGATTTCACCCCGCAGGACCTTCTGGGCCGACAGAAGGTCTCCACCTTCCTCATCCTTCTTGCCCGTCGGAGGCGGGTGAGAAACACGAATGCGGCGAGAGGGCTGGGAAAGGGTAGGGGCGAAGGAGCTTCACAAATCTCGCGTCATGCCAGGAACAGGAGGATCCCGCGCACCCCTTTCTTTTATTAAGCCCGGGGAGAGAGAGAACTATTCCCGACGCCAGACGGCGCGCAGCAAGAGGGTGCCAGTGAATCCTTGGCAATCCTTTCCGTCCGGGAAGAGGAACGCTGTCGCTGCACATTTTTACGACCTTCTCCCTCGCGTTCCTTTTTCTCTCTTAGTCTACATCCGCCCGCTTGTGCTTATTTATATCTACATGCGTGAGATTAACTTGTAAAGTTTTATTTATAAGCCTTAAACGTGTGGATATGTGAAATGTATTTATCATACAATTTCACTTTACGCTTTCCAGTTTTAAACATTGTAAGTTTTTATAGACTCATTCTTTTTTTCAGATATCTCTGTTATTTTTACAGCTGTTCAGTATTAACTTTTTTTCAAAACTTTATTATGAGAGAGAGAAAAAAATAAGTTCGCTAGATTCGAATTCTCATTGTGATCGATCAGAATTGATCGATTTGATTTCTCAAATTGCCGCGCCGGCGTCATGAACTCCCAACATCACCTACTACATGCGAAAAGGTACTTTGAAGCATCTGTTGTATCGTCCATCAAGCACTACCACCATCATCATCACTGACACCACCACCAGAAGGCACCGTCACTACCACCGGCCCTAACAACCACCAGGTGCTACTCACCTTCCGTGTCTCTCTCTCTCCCCATCTTCGAAGAGAAAAAGAAAAAAGAGAAAACCTTGCTTCCTCCCTCTGGGGATCTCGGGGCTCTCTCTCTCTTTACTGTCTTCGCCTCTCTTTCTCTCTTTCCTGCTTTGGCTTTATTCCCCGAGATTTCCACCATCTGCACCTTCACGCCATCTCCGTCGCTTTCTCCTCGTCCTTTTCGCTGCTCCTGCCAGATCCTCGTCTCTGTCGCGCGCGTGCAGAAGGCGGGTTCCTCCGTTCCCCACTCCCAATGCTGAGTCCTTTTCGTCCTTCTCATCGTCTCTATCTTCTTCGTCATTGTCGTCATCGTCATTTTCGTCGTGGCCACCCTCCGCTCGACATGCGGTTGGTGCTTCCCCGTCGTGCGTATCACGTCGTCACCACATGCGTGGATTGCTGTTTGCATAAACACAGTTTGAAACTTTAGCCTAGACAGTCGCGACCAATCGACCGAAAAACAGGTTTTAATCCCTCAAAAAGAAGAGTTAATCGAATTAACTCGCAGACTCTTGACATATGCTTGTAATAGATCCGCATTTATCGATATGACATCAATTTGTCCATTAAAACATGTTTTTAAACAAGTTTTCTATTTTAGTCGAAATATTTTACAAAAGAAGTTGTAAAAAAATTATTTCAACTATAAAGATTTTAAATCACTGTTCTGCACATTTATGTCATATCGTTATTAAACTACCTACTCGCTTGCACTGGTACGACTGTTATTAGTATGATAGTCTCTAATTTATCTGTCTAACCATATTATTTTCTCTCAATTACCCGTTCCTTCGTATTACGGCGGCGTCACGAATGTTTTTGACACGACGTTTTTGGAAGTTTACGTCGAAAAGATGTCGACATTTGGCGATATAGTTGTGACAACCTAATGTGCTTAAAGTACCGCCTAAAGTACATACCGGTTGATTCTTTTATTCGGGACATTGCAACACCGGGGTTGTTTTGCAACATGCAAAATGCGTTAATGAGACTGTACTGTTGTATAGCTGGAATAAAGGAACAGGAAGAGAAGAGAGGGAAGCATCAACTCGCGTTCTCGTTGTATCATGGGAGCAGGTACGTGGCCCCATTGTAATTATGGTCAAATGAGGTGAAATATGCAAATATGCCTCCCTGCGCGAAATACCAGCATTTCATAATTATTCGCGATCATGCAAATGAAAGGAAATTGCGGAAGGTGTACTTTGGAACAATATCATCTATTTCATTCTTCAAAAAGATATTTAATTAGTTACAAAATTAATACAGTTAAAACTGATTGTTCATCGCGATTATTTATAATTATTACGGAATTTTTATATGTAAATTTATAATTATAGTTGTAACAACTTGCAAAGTTATCAAATATTATTTATAATAGAGTAGTTTAAATTTTGAGGGACTCGTATTATTTCTTGTGTGTTTTATAACTTCTTCTTTCCCCTAAAAATCCACTTTGTTACGTAGCGAACGATCATTATATACGCAGCTCCCCTTTATTACATTTATCAGTAAGTTAAAAAGTTTCCACTTTCACAGCTGCTCCGTTTGTACTAGTGGAAAGTTGTTTATACTCTCGCTCGCGCGCGCGCGTGCCCCTCTCCGTGCGCGTATTATCACTGGAGATGGATGAGCCTGGCGAGAGACCCGGGGAGAGAACAGTTTTGCAGGACCGGCAGAAAACTCGGGCTTTCGTAACAGTAGTGTATTTACAGTTTGCGCAGGTGATGCAACCGCGCGTCGTTCAGATATTTTCGTAGCGCGTACACATGGCGCCGAAGCTGAGAAGGGGGATATCGGGGAGAAATATGTAAATCGTGAGACACGAAGTAATTTTAGAAACCATGCGACGCCGGGACGTCGACGATGCTCTTATTATCTTCCGACTATTATAATGCGCCCCAATTTGAAAGTGAATACTTCGAGAATCACTGAAAAAGAATATCCAATTAAAAATGACAATAATGAACATAATGTTATTACTTACAATATTAAAAATACTGCTCCATTAAAACGATATAAATTTTGTGATATTTAAAAAAAGACAGGAACGATTCTTTCGACAGAGCCATTTTTAACGCAAAAATAGCAAAGTAGGAATTAGAAAAATAATTGTTCGCCACCAGTGCGGCGCCTATCGAGAAATCAATTCTTCCCAGTAAACAAGAGTTATGCCCGGGCTTTCTAACGAGCGTAATGTTTCGGTCGAACCGAAACTTTCGTTTCTCGATGGCAATTAGTGGCCTCGAACGTTACACGCAATTGATGAGAATATCCCATTGTCCCGTTTTTTTTCGTTTCTCTCAATCGATGTTCCGCACGAAAGGAAACGCCGGATGCAGCCGGATTTTTATTTTCGGCAGGCAACCTAAGATTGAAAGTGCGCCGACTTCAATTTTTATCTTTGACAAAATTTTGCAATATTTACAAATTACAACAAAGAATCACACATTGTGATCTAATTTTAAACATGTATTGAACTAGTTTGATTTATTACTACATACGTTTTTGGCTGTAAATTAGATGGTCGTGAATAAAAATGAAAGCAACTTTATAATTTTAGATTAATGATAATTTAAATATAATTCAATCTTCTTAAATAATTATTTACAAGAAACTTATTTACAAGAAACGATATTAAGAATGAAAAACATCATTTTCTAGCGCCATATGTGGAGCATTATGCACGCTCGAACTGACGCTTTTTTATCGTTCGCTCATAATTTGAAAAATTGCCAATGACGATTGGGAGACGAAGGAGAGGCGAGATGCAGCTTGCTCGCAGGTCCAGGCTGCATCTCGGCAGCAAGCGGCAGCGTCCCACGGTTTTCGAGGTTCAGCGGGGTTAAAAGGAATTACATTATCGTGAAGCGTTTGGGCGTGGGAGCAGAGAGCCCTGTGCGAAAGGATCCTACGCCGGCTGACTGCCTTCTTGCGTGCTCTCGTACGTACGTACCTCTGTACCGTAGAACTGCATTTCGACCGATATATATATATATATATATATCTGTCGAAATGCAGTTCTACGGTACAGAGGTACGTACGTACGAGAGCACGCAAGAAGGCAGTCAGCCGGCGTAGGATCCTTTCGCACAGGGCTCTCT
>JAJVSH010000149.1:248165-310579 GCA_021460005.1 Tetramorium alpestre | reverse complement strand
ATATATATATATATATCGGTCGAAATATATATATACATATATGAAGCACCTGCAGAAAAAGAACTTAATATTTTATTTCCCCGTTTCCATCTTTTCGTTCACACTTTTCTTTTCTTGCAAAATTCAAAATTTCCAAGTTCTCGATATTACAATTTACTTTATAACTGTTACATATGAAATATAAAGAAATTATATTTTAAAAAATTTTCCCGAGTTTATAGATCAATCGTTCGTTTTATAAAAAAATTAAGATTTTTTTGTGTTCCTTTTTAGTTCTCTTTGTGTAAAACCACAGAGAGATGTTTTGCCGAGATCTTTAGCGCCTTTGCGTTCGCGGTCCGCTAAATCTATATCCAATGTCAGATTGTATTTCTTCACGGACACCGGTCTCCAGAGGGAACAGATGAGCCGGTCCGTTCGCAGGTAGCTCGTACGCAGCGCAGCAGGTGAGCATCGTGCGCGCGGTCCTGCGCGCGAAATCGCGTGTGTAACGCCCGTACGGGGCGCTTATACACATTTTTCACTTCAATTCCTCGCGATTAAATAAGGAAGTAATAACGCCGAAGTGATAAAGCGATCGCACTCTCGGAGAGTCCCGCTAATAACAGGGTAAGCGATATACTCGCTGTTACGACACGCAGTGGAATCGTATCGATAAGTCGCGATCTGTTACGGCGATAATGATGTTAATGTCGAAGCTGCGCAAAATAATTAAGAATTATATTGAACCGGTGAGATATTACATCATGGAAATTATTAATAATATTGTAAGATTAACCATGCATGTAAATTCATTCGAATAACATCATGGAAAAAGAAGTTTTGCTGTAATAACTAAATTATGCTAATTCAACAAATTACAACCGTAATGTACGGACAATTAATTGTCTGTGTTACATTCGCCAATTGTCAGAGCTGCATAAAATTGATACTCCTAACTGACATAAATTAGGTCTGCAGCACAGCAGATTTGTTGGTATAGTAAGGACAACTCGTTGCCAAAATTAATCTAAAGTATAATTTGAGATTTCTAATAAAACTTTTATCATGTTACCTCATTTGTTGAGATAACATATATTTTTGATATCGTATAAAAAAAATTATTAACAGGTTCTATACTATGTTCTATAAGCATACTAATAATTGTTTTCAAACATAATTTGTTTGCTACACCAACAAATCTACTTAGTTGCAAATAATAAGTTTACAAAGCAAGTTATAGCCTTGCTGAATCAACAAAGCCATTTTTTTCATGATGCTGTTTAATAGTTGTAAAATTATGAATTAATTCGTTATATCGCGACCGCGTATATTTTTATTAGATTATTTTTATAGGTAGTTAAATAAATATTCGTATGATCTGCGAAAATGCAACGGGAACATGAAGGATCAATGTCACCACTATAAAACCATCACGACGTTCGTCCGGAGTTTAATTCCATTCAAAATTGCTCTCTCGAGGGAAGCAACGTTTCCTCTCGCGTGCGGGAGAGACGGAGAGGGTGAAGGTGCTCGGTGACCCGATTATAAAACGGGCCCGATTTAGACGCGCGTACCTGACGTACGCATACATCGTCGTACGCTTATTCGCGTATTGCGATTCACATTTTCAGCTGTTGCGTAGTACTCACCGCACTCACACGACAAAACGGTCGGAATACATACACGTATGCACAGTCACACATGGACGGAGTCAGGTAGTAAGATGGGTAGGTGGTAGGTAGGTAGGTGCATACGCGCAGCGTGGGAAGGTCCGGCAGCTGAGCGATTCTGAAGGGGCCCCAAAAAGCGAGCGGCTGCAGCTTCTTCTTCTTACTCCGTAGCCGCCGCTGGCTTCTGCCGGCCGGATCGCGCGGCTGGTCCTTCCTCCGCCTATCCGTGGGAGCCTGTTGCCTAGACACCCGGTGGCTTCCCTTCTCTAGGATGCATTTCCGCAGGCCAATTCCTTAGGATGGCCGTGAAAAGACGAGAAAAATTGTAGACAAAAACCGGACTGTCAAAACAAGTCCCTCATTTATTGATTTTGACCGCCGGATGCCTTGTTATTATTTCCTTCCGGTCTCGTTTGCAGAACTATATTTCAGATTATCAACAAGACAGATGAATTATTCTCATCAATAGATTTAATTTAATTTTTTTAAATTTTGCAATATTATACATTTTTTAAACAAATTTTTATTTTGTAATATAACATTTTCTTAATTTATAAAAATACTTTTAAAAATTGATTTCTTTATCTATCGAGGTGAAGTTTACCAGAAACTATGGTTTCTGTGTTTCAAAATTGCTGCCAGTACTGAAAATACTATAGTTCACGTCACGTAAATTATAGTTTTTCAGTATTGGCAACAATTATGAAACACAGCCTTTAATGACGCACATCTTTATGACCAAAATTTAAAATGATCGAAATTCGAAGCAAACTGAAATTCGCGCAAAAAGACGAGAGGAGGCAACCGGTGACTTCCGATCGCAGATGCGAGGCATTTCGAAGGACGATTATGGCAGCGACGACCATCACGGCGACATCCTGTCCCGCGAGATGAAAAGCCATGCATTCGGTAAAGGTCTCATTATTAATTGTTCAAGTTCCTGTTCAAACAGAGAGATTAAATCCGAAGGGGACTAATCCGGCACGTAAAAGTCTCTCATTGTGCGCCCCGGCCCGTCCCGTGTATCGTGTACACGCATCCTATTCCTTCTGCACGTGTCCGTGTCCGCACACGGACGCTCACACAGCGTGACAGCGACGCAATCTCACATTCGAATGCGGGACAGGAAGCTCCTACCTCCCTCGTACATCCACTGGGGAGTTCCGCTCCCGCTCTCCCCCTCCCCTTCTACCCTTCTGCCCTTCTCGCCACACTCTACTCCTGCGCTCTCGTTCGCTCTCGAGGGCCCGAAAAGAGAGGCGCAACAAAAATAATAAAAAGTGCTTCCTTCCGTTCCGTCTGTACATCTCGCATCTGGCCTTGAGCCTGCTCTCTCAATCTCTCGTCTTATAATCTCCAATCCTTCTCGTGAATCTTTCTCGAGTCTCATCACCCTTTTCCCTTTTTATGCAATATTTATGATATTTTCACCAATATCAATCAAATTTTGAAGAAATCTTTAGCTTAGTCTTTCTTCCTTCGTCAATATTCAATTTATCAATGTCACTTTATCAATTTCACTTTTCTATTATAATATTTTTGCGAATAAATTTTTATCGAGAGAAGTCTTACATTCAAAGCTTAAAATTAATCACGAAAAATATGTGTAATTACTGCTTATTACTTTTTACTTTATATTTTAACCTGCCCAATTTCTCGCACTCTTGAGATTCGTTCTCGTCGAATTTTGTCCCTCGCTTACCGACACTCGAGTCAAATATCTGGCGGTTTCTATCTTGTAAACAGCCGTACCTTCTGGTGCGCGTAACAACCGGCTGTTGGAGAATCTCTTTTATTATTTTGTGAGCTATCCTTGACGCTCCTTTCTTGTGTCAGACAGTAGCCTTATGGTACAATCTGCGGAACGGAGTCTTTAGGCAGGCATCAGTACCTGCGCAGATTCATGGATCATGATCGCACGGCGGCTGTATGGTCCGTGAAAGTTGCGGGGAGCAATATTAAACTCCAATAAGGATTTTAATTTGTTTTCACGTCGATCATCCAAAAAAAAGAATCTCTATACGTTAATGTAACAGACCGATAGCGTTAAATTTTCATGAAAATTCAGCACGTCCATGAACAAACACAAAATATACATAAAAGAACCCGTTTCACTTTCAAATTTCAATGATAATCGTTGGTCCTTAAGGGTTCTTTGTACAACTCGGGTAAACATTGTTTGCGGTGTCGAGAGGAAATCGAACAAGGGTGAAGGAATTTCGGAAACGCGCAGTCGCTTGAATGAAGAATCAGAGAGAAAGAGAGAAGAAGGACAAAGGGGAGGATATCGCAGTGGCGGAGAGGCGAGAATGGGGGACGCGCCGAGATGAGAGAAGGAGAGAGAGAGAGAGAGAGAGAGAGCAAGAGACGTAGTCGAGAGGTAGTGGGCGGAAGTGGCCCGTACGGGGAGGTTGGAACCACCTTGGCTTCCGCTATATTGAGCGCTAAGGACACAACCACCTTATCCCACTCGCACTCTCACGTGGCACACGTGTTGTTGTCACTCGTCGTTCCCCTTCTCGACGTCGTTCTCGCCGAAGGGAGGCTCGCTGCTTCTTCACGAAGGCAGAGGGGAAGGGGAGGCCGTCCAGAAAAAGATCTCTCGATGTCTTCACTTCTCCCTCCTTTCCTTCATCTCGTCGCGTCCTCCCTCCTCCGAACTCTCTCAACTTCCTATTACTTCCCTCGGTTCCCTTTGACGCTCCGACGAACTTCCGGAATTTCGCACGCCCATTCAGAGCGCACGCGGGACGAAGAAACGAAGTTCCGTTTATACTTCGCGGTCGAGACGGGAGCGCGAAATAAAGGCCGGCGACTTCGCTTCCTTCCGCGCTTCGCTTCTCGTCGGTCCTCGGTGCCCTTTGTCGATTCGGCGCTTCTGTATTAACCGGAACCTCTCGCCGCCGAAAACAAAACCGCCGTGAAGAGAGGAATCGTGGACCGAAGTTTTCTGTTGTTCGCGCCGTGCTTTGTCGTGAATTCACGAGACCTGGAGAAGGAGATGGCTTCCTGTTTACTTCTCCACCACCGGTCGTCTCTTCGTCGTCGGCCCGCCGTCGTCGTCGTTCCGATAAACGGCGAATCGATCGATTAATCGTCATCGGGCGAAACGCCCGTTGTATTAATTAAGAGGCAACGTATCTTGACGAATGATCGGAGGGTGGCGAAGGGCACGCACGCGATCAACCAAGTTACGGTTCGTTACGGCGTGTCAGATGGTCAGTTTCACTAAATGGACTCGAATGCTCGCTAATGAAGGAACACGCCGGATCACTTCCACGCCTCGTTCGCCTCTTCATTTTTCCGTTGTATCGCCAAGTCCGACATAATTGATTCGGCGCGTGGACGATGCCCTTCCACACCATCTGGAATACTAATTTTCGGTTATACTTAAATGTTTTCGATCAGCTCGAAAAGCGTCACATGCGTGCCTAAAATATTTTCCAAGAAGATTGACAGATTTAATTATATTTTACAAAACATGTGCCCAAAAAATCCTACGGTACAACAATCTAAAGGTCGGTTAAAATTGCAATAATTATACAGAAATCACCAATTGGAGTGTGAAAGATTGAAATCCAGACGAATTCTTGTCCTTGCTTAAAGGAGTTCTTTTTGTCCCGAAATAACACGGCATTCTTCGGTGTATACGTAAAATACACGTGGCTACCGAAGTAGGAGCGCAGGGAAGGACGCAAGACAGGCCATTTACCTCGAAGAAGCCGTGCTTTGGGAAAGTCGACGTCGTCGGTAGCGCGTCATACGTAATACCGAGTTGATGCTTGTACTTTTATACGCGACGCGCACGAACATCGCGTTTCCACGCACGGCGTGTCTCATCTCAATCAGCGAATTTTGCGACAATGTTCGGAGTGAATACCCAGATAGAAAACTTTTGTAATAAATGCACAATTATTGCTTCTTTTCATTCACAGCATTTCGTAATAATTGACAAAAGGTGATTCTACAAAATGCATATTTTTTGCTGAAAAAGAATTTTATAACTATAAATTATAAATATTGAGAAAATTATGAAGCAAAAATAATTTACTTAAAAAATAAAAAATAAAAAAATTTCTTACTATTACTTGAATAATAATTGTATAATTTTATACTGTAACCATTTTTACAATAATTACAAAATTAATTTTTGAAATGTATTCAGTAATAATTGTGCTAATTACATAAATATTTAAGAATTTATTTTAAGCGTCAATTTTTTAACGATTGCTATATGTTACAATAATTAAATTTAAAATTAATGATTTTAAAAGTTAAATTTAGACTAATACACAATATATTATACATTATATTTTAAAATTAAAATGATGCTAAAGTTTTTCTGCATGCGTTCCTATCTAGGTAAATATCAAACAATGGATTCTGAAAGAACATTAACTTTTGAAAATTATGTAAAATTATTGTAAAAATTGCTAATTTAATTTCACGGACGATGGAAATGCTCAAACATAATATATATAATTATAATGTAACACCAAGTACATATACCTAATTATAACACTAATTGTAAGTAACGCGATTAATTGTAAGATTCTATTAATCATTCTACCCATCGATCATTCTATTCATCGATTAATTGCAAAAGTGCCTGTTAGGAATTCTAGTCTTCGATCGGTGATCACTTTAATCACTTCGACGGTTTCTCCGTTTGGACAAAAACACCCCGTATGCACGACGATACCGTGTCGGTGATTAAGGCGACAGAGCGCATGTATCGGCTGTTTTTACCATAACAATGGACGGTTCGTCACAGCTATAAAGGTAAGCGCGCGTACGACCGTATTGTGTTCCACGGTTCCCACACGCGGCGCGTACGTGACGCGAATTCATCGCGCTAATGGGAGTGCGTACAAAACGCGCGTGTTTAAGCATCAGAAGAGACGCCTTCGGCGCGAGATCGCCAAAGTGATCTCGGCTTAGCCAGCTACATTTCAATTCCTAAATCTACAAGTACCTACGACAATGGTTGAATATATTCGCGGATAAACAGAATATTGTATATCCGATGCTTGTTATCGGAAATGAAAAAAAGAAGAGAAAAATGTATATGTATTTTAATGGAATAATGAGCGATTAATGGATAAAATGAATTCGGTCGAAAAATTAGATTTTGTATTTCAGTTTAATCTAAAGCTTGAAAGAAATGTCGATTCTAAACGCTTCACTATTTTCGTTCCCTGTTTAGTATGTACGCATCGTGCTTTCCCGAAAAGGCATATATACAGGTAAATGGAAATTAGTTTGTCCGGCGTGTGACCAAATCGATCGAGACGATCGTGTGGATCTTAAATTAAAAAAAAAAAGAAGAAGAAACTGCAGTTCGTGTTCGGCGTCGCTGGATTTTCGAATGCTGACACCGAGCTGTGACTCATCGCAATTGAAAAGGCTGCGTGTTCATTAGCATTTACTCTGTGACGAGAAATCGTCTATTCTCCGAGTACATCGCCAATTAGAGGACGCGTGGTATATCGAACAAGCTGACGACGGACACAAAAGGTGCGACTTATTATCCTTTTTACTCACTTGAGGAAGGAGAGTGCCTCGCACGATCGAGGCTCTCAATAGTTCGTATTCGAAGGACCAATTAATTTCCAATGAACTTGGAGAAACGGCAGCTGCGTATCAGGAAAAGCTTTTCATACCGGTGCCTCGCTTCTTCCCGTGCCCTCCCTCCCGCTATTTCCCTCTTCTTTTTTTTCCTTCGACTAAGAACTCGTCTCGTTTTAAGAAGAAGCAGCAGCAGCAGCAGCAGCAGGCTTCTCGACTGTCCCACTCTATCTTTTTCGCATCCTCCTTGTCTTTTTTTCCCGTTGTACCACTCCCACGGGGCCTTTTAGCTAAAGAAAACCCAAGAACAGATGCTTCTTTCTCGTCTCGCGTGATCTTTCTTTTTCTCCGTTCTCTCCCACCCCACGCCCGGTGGTGCCGGGAGCAGCAGGCAGGTAAACGCGAAGGTTGCAGTCAGATGCAAATCGCGAGCTTTTCCGCCCTGATTCGCTCTGCTCGAGTACCTACTATCGAGAGAGCATTGTCATCCCTTCCCCGCAGGGTCAGCCTTGCGACGATCATGCGAAGGGAGCTCGCGTGAACATAGACAATGATGATGTCCTGGCCTTTGTTGGATCGAGAGCATGGGCGCTCCTGTTGCTGCAGACCGAAGCCATCCATCACTCGAGACCAGCTATACTGAACGCGTTTATCAGAAAATTATGATTACGATATTTAGGGCCGGTTTTTCTTGGCAAGCTAACTAACAATAGTTGAGTCATATATCTTTGTTTTATTTTCAAATTTGACAAGTGATTTTAGACGTGTGATTCAACTATTAACTTACCAAGAAATTTGAAAAACCGATCCTTAATCTGATTTATTTAATTTTCTCAACGTGGTCCTGTAAAAATAAAGATTTATTCTTTGACAAGTAAAACCGACCCCAATTTAGATATCTCCTTAAAATGTACCTTCAGCAACATTTCACGCCCTTCTGATTACAATTATCTTGCACCTTGGCTGACAAAGTTATCGGCAGCAGTTGATAACTTCCGCAAGTAGCGGGCGAATTATTTGTTTAGGAAGTTATCTTACTGGCTGTAAAGGAAGAAATCGAGCTGTATCGCGCGAGGCCGGGAGAGACATCGGCCGGAGAAGAAAAGGCGTCCGGGAGAACGGAAGGAAGAGGGAAAGAAAGAAGGCCCGACGTTGCGGAGAAACAGCAGCTGCAACAGAACCGATCACGTATCGCGCTGGATCTGCCGGGCTCGTGGTGGGGATATTGTGCCGGCAAGAGTCACTCCGGGAGAGAGATTGTTATCGCTCGTATCAGGCGCCTCGTGCGCACCCGCTGCCCTTCGGGAGAGATCGGGCGCGTGGCACGCGTGCCGTCCTCCCTACCACGCGGCCCTGTGTCCTCCGAAGAAGAGGCTCCCGTAAATGTTTCCGCGCCTTGCCGCCGGACCCCGTGACTGACTCGATTATTTACGCGAGATTGAGAGCATCATTTAAGTAGCTTTGGAGGCAATTTCGGGTGAGTTGCTTCCGATCTTCTTTATCGCGCTCGAAGCAATTCATCATTGTGATAGAAAATATCATCTTTTTTTTATTCACGATGAGTAGCTTTGATGAAGTCTCTCAAGTAATTAGATTCTACGAAAAGGAAGAAGTACGGTAGAATTATTTTCATTAAATTCTATAATTATTTTCATTAAAGTTTATAAATTTATCTTACACGTTAAACTCCAATGCTTCTTTTTTGGAAGATCAGAACAGGATAATTTATAAAATCGAGTAGTAGCTTTATCCTGCGTTTACGATTCGAAATGGACACAATATTCTTCGTAAGATAATCTAGAACGCTCCGCATTGACAGCTGCGACGGGATCGCGATTAAGCAACCGAGACTGGGTGTCTTCTCGGTCTCTCCAGGTGGAATCGGAATACGTGCGTCCACTTATGCCCCGAGGGACTATCGACTGCCCTCTCCCAGCGTCCCTCGAGTCTTTACCGGCTATTCCGAAACCGCACAATGGTATTAACCAGATTCTACGGAAGATTTTGTAGTCATTACATGAATCACGCCAACCTCATGATGCCATTCCACATTAGAAACCGACATAAATACACCCTCATATTTTTCGTCACGTATCTCCTGTATCGTTCTAAGAATTGGGAAACGGCTATTCCCCCCCCCCTAAAAAAAACGATTTATACCGTCGATTCAGCAAATGTCTCAATAAAACATGATTTTGTCTGATTGACACAATTTTCGTTTAATAAAACGAATTATTTTTCTATCTAAAAAAATATACGATTTGACCTGTATGGAATGTACTTATAACTGCATTTGCACAACATACTTTTTTCTCTTGTCTTCGAGAAGGAAGAAAAATGAACCGAGTTAAATTGCTATTAAAAATTACATCTATTTTTTCGAGCTTTCTAACTTTCAGTAACTACCTTTGCCAGTCTTAATATTCGTCGCTCCGAAGCGGTCTTCCGAGAAAACTTTACGTGACGACAGGTGGATCCGCGCGATTTCGTGTCGGTGTAACAGCGGCGTTGTTTTATGCGACGGCCAGATAGAAACCGGAAGGAAGGACCGAGTGAGAACGCGTTCTCTCTCTCTCTCTCTTTCTCTCTGCGCGTTTTCGGACGGTTATATTTCGTTTGCACGAGCGGTAGAGTTCTCACAGCCGAAAAAGCAACCTCGTACGTTTGTTTGATTCGCAAGCACTCGACTTAATCCTTTTCCGTGTTTACTTTCCCAGCGCGGCTTTTCGTCGGTGCGCGACGAGTTTTATCACGGGTGCATTTGATACTTTGCCAAGGCGTGCACTGTGTAAAAAGGATCGTCGATTTCATAAATTCAAATAACCCTTCTCTATATGTATATTTCCAGCAAATAAAAAACGATAATTACACGCTATTAACGTATCTAGTTAAATATAGCTGTAATATCTTTATATCGGAAAAAGATTCGATTACGTATACTGAAAAAAAATTCTGGTTAAAAACGTACGTATCAGAAAAATCTTGTAGGCGAATTCAAATATTCTGATTATTACAATAGAACTCAATACTTTATAACTTATGATAACCAGAAGTCCTATAACTTATAATAACCAGAATATTTGATCACGCCTACAAGATTTTTCTGATTCATCCGTTTTTAATCAAAATTTTTTTCAGTGTAATTGATCAGAATTTTTACGATTTGTCCAATTGTAAGTAATATAATATTAAGGCACACTGACCTCTTATGGTATGGCTTAAGAGTCAGGAAATTTTGATTAGCATAATCGCCATATAAAATTCACGGTGCTCGTACGTTGATTAAGATCGACCGACTTGATGCCCGGTGGGATCAGCTGCATATCTCTACGGACGGCCGCGAGTAAAGCAACTGTCGCCGTCAGTCCGAGATTAAACTCGATAATATTTCCGAATTATCATACTACGCTTTCGCGTAACGAATGGAGGTAATTAAGCGCTTTGCTGCGGTCTTTCGTCAAGTTTGCACGTAGCACGTAGCACGTAGCACGTCGCAGATGCTGCAAAGAAAAATTGTCACGAGAGATTTCGCGAGATTTGCAAATTTTCCTCTAAATATTAAAATATAAAAAAATGAGTTACATAATGTAATTGCATAATGAACATGCAATGTTGTCATGTTAAAGTTGTAACTATAAATATACCTTCGCTTTCTAAGATTTGTAGAAAGTCAGTATTTGTGTAAAATAAAAGATTTAAAACTTTTAATAAAATTACGTCAACTGTATGAAAGGCTTTCAGTGTAATAATTGGATATAATATAATAGGTATTTCGACTTGCTACAATTTGTGTGAATTCTAAAGTTTATCGTGACGTACGAAGTGTGTATGTGTGTGTGTTTGTGTGTGTGTGTGTGTGTGTCATACGGAATGTTCGAAACGTCGAAATTACTGACTGCCAGCGCTACGCGTGCAACCCCAGTAAATCTCTCGTTCCCGCGGGATATAGTCGGCGGAAATGCAATCCGCAACCTCCCGACGGTAGTTCATTGAGTCGCTCCTCGTTCTTGCAAGAAAGTGCACGCATACCAGAGCGAAACGGCGGCGGTAACGAGTGCATGTGCTGCCGACCGCGTTGCGGTCTTGGCTGCACGTAAACTTTTGCGCGTTTATGCACGCTGACATTGTGTATGAATGAAAGAGCGACGGTCGGAGGAGGGGGGGGGGGGGAAGCGAGTGATGGATTCGTCTGTGTGTATACATGTGCTACGGGCGAAAAGCATATTCAACCGCGAGTAAGTACACGAACGCGTAAGCGTGGATGTACTGTACAGTGCCCAACAATAATTCGTTCCGTGGCCTTTCTTGCGGGGCAAGGGAAATGTAGAAATTTTTACGTTCCCTTTGCCCCGCGAAAGGGATCACGGAACGAATTATTGTCGGGCACTGTACATGCGTACACCTTGTGTAAGCGCGATTCTCTTTCTCTCTCTTGCTTTTTCTCATATAGCTATAGATTGAAAAAGAAAATTGCTTCTGTACAAATTGCTTTTTGTCATCGACATTTTATTGTCCACATTATAGTCTTATAAATAATGTCCTGAAAAAAATTCTGGTTAAAAAACGGACAAATCAGAAAATCTTGTAGGATTGATCAATATTCTAGTTATTATAATGGAACTCAATACTTTATAACTTATAATAACCAGAATTCCTATTATAATAATCAGAATATTTAATCAATCCTACAAGATTTTTCTGATTCGTCCGTTTTTAACCAGATTTTTTTTCAGTATGTGGAAAGTAAAATAGGAATTGTCCACATTAGAGTTTTACAAACAATGTGGAAAATAAAATTGGAATTGTCTTTACATTATAGTCTTATAATAATGTGGAAAATAAAATTGGAGTATTTATTATTTTTTTACTTTCGATTGCAATGTAAGTACTTTCAATCGCAAAAGTAATATAACGTTTCAGTAAATTGTAGTTCATTTTCTTTTTCATTTTTCTTATCCCACAAATAATATCGATACTGTATCGATTTGAGCATCTGTAGGCGCCGAGAAGCAAGGGGGAGCGCGACAGAAAAGACAGACGCTACCCACGTGGAGCGAAATAAGGAAGAAAAACGAGGACATGGGGGACGACCGGGGCCGGAAGTGGTTTCATCTGGCTCCCCCGTTGGTCTGACCTGTTGAACCACCTCGTGACCGGAAGTACACTGTACAGCTACGGACACCATGGCGGTGTCTCTACTCTCCTTCACTCCCAGGCCTTCCTCCCGATGCACGGTGTGGCGAAGAAAATAACAAAGGCTTCTTTCTGCGTATCGGCAACTTATCACCACGTTGTTTACTTGACTGTGATTTTTTTTTTATTTTTGACACCATGAGGGTGGATACGTTCTTGCTCCATTCTCCGCAGTTCTATGTCGCTTCTCTGTTATCTTTAAACCGTTTTTATAAAGTGTCGTGGTAGATTTTTATGTAATTACGTTTTATTTTATTCATACATAATTTTGTTACGATTTTTAATTACAAGAGAAACTTGCACGACTATTGTCTTACTTGTTAAAAAAAACTTGTAAAAAAAACCGGGATCTTTGGGATCCCTGATCGATCAATCTTGATAAGAATATAAGCTTTTTTGGGAGAGCTATAAACATCAAAGGCAGTCTTCTTAATAACGCCGCGGATTTATTAGCTGCGACGGCTGCACAGCACTTGGCAGGGCACGCCGGCCTGCGAAATTCGGATAGAGGTGAGATAGGGGTGAGCTGGAGAGGGACGAGGCTCTACTAACTAACAATAAGGGACGTGGATGCGTGGCCGAGACAGGTCCAGGTCCTATTATATTCCCGACATAATGCAGCCGGGGAGCAGTATACGCGCCATAATAATCTGTCACCGTATAGCATCGATGCGTATGTCGCATAATACGCGCCCTNTGGCCAGGGGAGAGAGAGAGAGAGAGAGAGAGAGAGAGAGAGAGAGAGAGAGAGAGAGAGAGAGAGAGAGACAGTGAAATAGGGGTTCGCGGCACCCCAGCCATCAGTTTTGCAACGAGTGACGTCAGAGACTTTGCGTAGCATAAACTCGCTAGGGAAAAGTGTCAAAGAAGCAACGGGGCAAATGTACGTGTGTGCATTGTATAAGTGTACAGCTTGTCACAAAACACAGTCTTACCACACAGAGAAAGAGAGTGACAAACATAGAATAGACAATTGTACTTTTAGATTGATGTTTTCTCTGACGCAAGAGAGCATGTCATCGGCCTTCGTCCGTCTAAAACAACATCAAGAATAATTTTTTTTAGCTTTTTACGAATTAATCTTTAACAAAAATTCTTCATTTAATTTAACTTGTACTGAAACAAAGATTGTTATTAAATTATTTTCAGTTAAATTAGTTAAATTAGTCAAGTTTTCCTAATGATGTAGTATACAGAAATAATGGACGGAAACAATGGAATTATTTTTAATTTTTTTTGTACCCCATACACTCACGAATCGGGACGTGGATACGCCGAAGTCGAAGAATGGAAAGGAGGAAGCGCAGATGACGCGCAATCGCTGCCTCGGTGTGTGCCGAATGTTATATGGTATTAGGAAGGTGAACCCTTGAATTAGGGCAGTTGGCAAATATCCAGATTAGGGGGCCACCACGCGAATTTCGCTGAAAGTCGGTTATTTCGTGCAGTTCGTGCCACGGAGCTCGAATTTGTTCACCAAAAAAAGTATAACTCGTATGTTTGATTTCTAATAACGACGCGATCGATTCCGCAATTATTTCACTTAATTCACCGGAATTTAATATTATAATATTAACAATTTAAGCAACGTTTATTACTTGCGCGAATACTATTAATATTTTATCATCGATACTTTTAGAGAAAATTTCGACTGATAATTAAGAATAACTGCAAACTGAATTTGAAATTAATCCGGATTTAAAAATCTTACGCGTAACTTCTCAGGGAATTTCATTAGCTGATTTATTAAATTTATTCTGACATATCGAGCTGTGTGAAGGCTGATAAATACCTGCCGGCCATGTGCGCGAAATATCAAGCTGGTAAATTAGGTTTAAATATTTCTGCGAGACATTATGTGTTTCGACAAGTTGCAGGTGCAACCAAGTAACATGCGCGACATAATTATACCGGCAATTTGGATACGTTGCAGTTCAGTATACTCAATTTATCAATTCTTTCATTATGAGATACTTGTCTCGACGTATAAACAACGTACGTATCAATTATTTATTCAATTATTTATTCATTATTCGTTAAGTTCATTAGTGACCTCAAAAAATGTCAAAATGGCAAAAAAACGATTGAATTATGATTAAAGGGGGAATTTTGTAATCATACCTCGTCGTTTTTACGTCACTTTGACTTTATCGTGACTTCTTGTTCTACTTGGGACGATACGATTTATATAAATATATACTAAATAAGTAAGAAAATTAACCGGGACGTAAACGTTCCACTATTCTACAAGAATGCTGCAATTAATCCGGAGAGACGCGTGGCAATTTCCCGCCAGCCCTGCCCGTACGTTCATTCACGTTCATCACGTACGTTCATCACGTAAGACGCATTTACTCGGATAAACGAAGCGATCTCTCGCGACCGCCCTTCGGCGTTCGCCGTATCGCGAGCGAATGATCCGCAGCTCGACGTGGCCAGACACGCGCTACGCACGTACGCGCGTACCTCGCCTCGCTCGCGCGCGCGTAAGAACGTAACGCGCTTAAAAGGAAGGGTATGAC
Source organism: Tetramorium alpestre (assembly GCA_021460005.1). Taxonomy (NCBI): domain Eukaryota; kingdom Metazoa; phylum Arthropoda; class Insecta; order Hymenoptera; family Formicidae; genus Tetramorium; species Tetramorium alpestre. The sequence goes on along the minus strand of JAJVSH010000149.1, from coordinate 295,644 downwards.
GTCACGCGCGAGGTGGTGGCACACGGCGCGTGCCGGCAGTTTCGTAGATGGGGTACGAATTATCGTGGCGCTGAGACGGGGGGGGGGAGGGAGAAGGACAGGGACGATCGCGAGCTGTACCACCGTGTGGACGTGGGGCGCGGGAAAGCAGAAAGGGGGGTGCAGGTAGGGGGCAGGCGCCCCGAGGTGTCCTCGCTGGCAGGCCAGCTAAACGAGGGAGCGAGCGGGCAAAGCGAGCGAGCAGGCGAGCAAAAGCAGGCAAGCAGGCAGGCAGGCAGGCAAGAAGTCCGCACGAGTGGCTAGGGTGTCGTACAGGGGCTACGTACACGCGCGGTGGTGGGGGTGGGCGCGTGCAGCCGGCCTGCAGCTGCCTTCTCGCGTTGCCCCTTCCCCCCGGCGGTCCGCCGCTCCCTTCTGCTCGTATGGTCCCCGCGCGCTCTCCTCGGCCCCCGTGCACCACGCCACCGGCGCAGCCGCTACCCACCACCCTTCTGATTCGGTCGGTCGCGGGCACAACCCCTCCCGCCTGCTGGGCCGGAGGGGAACCGGCGGGACCACAATTATAAGTAGGGGTGCACCCGGCCTTGCTACCTCCAGTCGAGGGCTGCACTCCGTGACGAGTACGCGCGCGCGCGCGACCACTCGTTCCCTCACCCCGCACACACCGTCGCACACAGGGCGCACGCGTGTGAGAAGGAAAACCTAAATACATATATATACATATTTCCGCGCGGGAGTAGTAGTTCCCGCCGCTGAGCGAGAGAGAAGGACGGAATTATCATCCCCTGTAGATCCCTCTTTCTCACCGGCGAGGGAAAACAAGGGCGCGAGAGACTGCGCCATCTGTCGTCGGAGCCCGCGCCGATACGGTCGTCTCCGTGGTTGTCGGTCAGTGTCGTGGAGTGCCGCGGGGTGTCGCTAGTGCGGCCGGTCAGTGGCGCGAGACGNGCGCGTTTTGCGCTGCGGAGAGAAAGAGAGAGAGAGAGAGAGAGAAAGGTGGGTGAACGTACATCTTCGGGCGAGAGAGAGGTGCGAGAGAGGGACAGAAGGACAGGAGTGAAACGGAGCAAGAGTGGAGAAGGGGACGATTCACCGGTGGTGATCAGCGGCGTGACTTCGGCGTCGGTATGGGGAGCGCGCGCTGCATCCCTCCTGAAGTTTGATACTTTCGCGTCGCCGGCCGTCGGCGAAGCGGCCGTCATTCGACGCCGGGATCTTCTCGTCTGCGAGAGCTTCTCGTCCTACCCGGCCCTTTTCTCCCCCCTCCCCTTACGTCGCTCCGAGCGGCAAGAGGAAGGGAGAGAGGAGAGGAGCCCTCTCCGCCGCGCGACGCCGGGCGCATTGACTCTCCCGTTCATCTTCGACTCGTCACACACGAGCCCCGCGCGCGCGAGCATCCTTGGCTCCACCTCCACCACCACAGCGGCTACCCCCACAAGCGGACCCTCTACGTCCCCCCCCTCTCTTTCGTTTCTTCCCCGGTTGCGGCCCTACTCCGGCGCCCCTCTCCGTCACGGCGCTGCCGCCGATCGCCGAGGGAGTATTCCTCGCGGCACGACGACGCGGCCGATCAGTGCGTGACTCGTCGTTGTTGCGACGATTGCCGAGGACGAGAGCGCAGAAGTTTGTCCGTACCGGCGTCCGTCAGTGTTCTCCCTCGTTCACTCTGGGAGGTATGACCGCGAGCGGGTTGGTTGTGACTCTCTTATGAAAGAAAGACGCAGGAAGCGATTGACGACGGCCATCGGCGAGAGAGACAAAGAGGATCCTTGGCTTCGTTAAAAACACCACCCAGCGACGCGGACGCGAAGATCATCGTTGCCCCCCCTTCCCCCTCCCCACCCCCCCGGCGAGCCTCTCAGCGTCCGTCGTCCCACGGATATACTGGAATAAAGTGTGTCAACGGCAAGTGTGTAAAAAAAAAGAAAAAGTGAAAAGCTGCGCGTGCGATAAATATTCTCGGTCCGTACTCGTAAATAGATGCCGGTCGGAAGGTAGATCGTCCACGCCGCGTCTCCGGAGTGTGCAACACAGTGGGTGAACCGAGTTGAATTCAGCCGCGGTTTTTCGCCCGGCGCGCGCCACTCGCGCCCAAGTTCCGCTCTCGTTCGGCTCTCGCACGGCGACTGCGACGGCGACGGCGACGGCGACGGCTCGCGTATACATCGAGACCGTACCACGGGCACGCGGTTCGTGGCTATGCAGCAGCCCCGCGGTGCCGCGGCGAGACGCAGGTAACGCCGACGGGAAGACAAGACGAGCAGAGCGCGGCCGACGCGGATTGCCGCCGCTCACATCCGCGCCTCCGTCGCCTTCCGGGCAAGCGCCGGCGGCGTGTAAACACCGAGGGATACGCGACGCGTCACCATGTGGACCACGATGCTCGTGTGGACGGCCGCCGTCGTTCTCCTGCCGACGCCTCGAGCGGTAAGTCCCTCGCATCCCCACGATTATCCTACGATTTTCTTCCTCTTCCGTGTTTCTCGGTCTCCTTGCCGTCGGCACTCTGCGATGTTCAATCGTGCCGTGCGCGCGCGCGCGCGCGCGGATCCTGAAGTTAGTCGAGGTTCTCCCCGGAGATTCCTCATTTCTTTAGCGGTAAGATTTGAAGGGAATTCGAATTAGTAGTCGCTTACGCGACACAATGTATCTGAAGTTACGTTCCGAAACTTCCTCTCCGAGGAAAGTGTTACTAAAATGCCTATATTATCCGCAACATAAACTATAGCTATTTATGTCCATTTCTACCAATACAGATTAACTTTAATCTCGGTTTAACTTACTTTTCATCTTTTTCTAATTCTTAGAACTAAAAAGAGATAAGAAAGTAAGTTAAATTAAAGTTAATCTGCACTAGTAGAAATGGACATTAGTAAAATTTTTCCCTAAAGAGGAAGTTTCGGAACGTAACCTGAGAAACGTTAACGTTACCGCTATTGCCGAGGAAATTACTGTAAAACACAGATACGCACGTACACGCGCATACATGGCCGACGTTCCGAGTTTCGATTCCCGGAAATGATTCGAATTGTGCGTTCCTCGAAATTATATTGTATAGGAATGAAGGGATTGTTCCGTAAGTTCCGCGAGCCTAGTACATATCACGTGTTGTCGTTGTAATTACTAGATACTAGGGAGGGGTTTTGTCAACTTTGCGCCGGCACTCGGGCTGCCGACCTTGGCCACCGCGATTCGATGAATGGGTTTGGCATGACGACGTTCGGCATTCGAGCTGAACGCCGCGTATGCAGATATATGTGTACGCTAAGCTTGGCTCGTAGAAGAGAAAGAGAGAAAAACAGAGAAAAAAAAAAGAGATCGGCATTGTTATTAATGTACGCGGGAAAAGGGAAGGCGCCGCGCGAGATGCGAAAGATCGGAATAGACGCGACGTAATCGGTTCGCGTTTCATAACGATCCATAATACGTTCCGAGGCTCGTATCGCGCACTTGCGCAATTGTGATTCTAAGCCGCACGGCGCGATTAAAATCGCCCGACGGACAGTCCGGCGTGGAGCGTTTAGAAAATAGATCCGACGAGAAAAGAAAGCCGATCCCTGACCCCGTCGAACTTTTATTCTCCAATATTTAACCTTGAGCCGCTAACTCCGTTCGGCTAACGGTGAATGACAGCTCGCGTTCTCTCCGGTTAACCATAAATCGAAGGCTCGATTCGAGTTGAACGCGGCATGCGGGACGCGCAAAGTCCCGACGAGTGAGAATTGTTTGAGCGCCGTTGACGAGAAACTCTACGTTTCTCGAGAGTCACGGCTCCGACTTTTTCCCCCGCGCGCGCGAAAATACAACGTCGAGTTCTCCTCGGGTTTATTTAGCTACAAATTATCCCGCGATCGTGCGTCCCTCGTACTTGTCAGGCCTCTATCGCGCCTGACAGTCGCGGAATTGAGAACCGACTTTCCTTTTTTTTCCCCTACTTTCCTCCCTCAGTGCTTCGCAATTCAAGTTTTTTTCGTCTCTTTTTTTTCCCTTCTTACGTGTTACATCGCCTCTCTCAAACGACCGATTCCGACGATGCGACGAGCGATGCATTTCGCGTATTATACGGCCCGTTTCTTCTCTCGGTTTCTTCTCTCCGCACGGATTCCGAGGGAATTCTTCCTGGGAGAGATGTCTCCCCCGGCTTCCCCCCGACCCCCCATTCCTCGTGCGTTCTTCTTTCTGTCTACCGTGATCCTTCGTATTTGTGAGCTCGACTACCTTCGTGCTTATCTCTCAACGCCGCTTTGATTCTATACAGCGAAATACGCAAACTGACTTTGCTTTTAGAGTCGTCAATTTTTTGCAAACGGTTTTAATTCACAATAAATATACGCGCGCTTAAATATTCGTAACTAATGTCGATAGTGCCGCATTTGTTTTTAACAATTATTTATTCTCTGTTCCTTTCTCTTTTATTTATTGATATTTTAGATTGACGGTCGAATCGATTTTATCTTCTATAATAATTGTTGTTTATATTATCCTCTCTATTTCTTTCCTAAAAGTTTCTCTTACCATTCGAAAAGTTCTCTCTTACTATTCGAAGGAGTCCCTAACAGCGTATTCGACGGTGCACCCAACTCTAAATCTGGATGCACTCTTTTAGAAGTGTCTAGCCCCGCTTCTCTCTCTTCCTCTCCTTCTATATCCGTTTTTCCTCTCTTCCCGATGTTGCGCCTAGCGATGATCTCAAGCCGCGTTAGACTCGTCTCTCGATCGCGTATTTTCGATCTTCGTGGAAGAAGACGTTTGCAGAAATCCTGCCGATCGCCAGTGAGAGTACAAGTCCTTTGTTGGACCCCGTCGAACGGGGGCGAGACGTGCCGCGATCGCGATCTTTCGGAAGGAGACACGCCTCAAAGGCGTCTGAAGGGTGGCCCGGGCGGCGAAAATCGTTTTGTGTGTGACGAAACGCACCGTCGGTGCCGCGTGTATCCGTAAATACGCGTGGCGGCCATTCTCCGTTCTCAGAATAGCTTTCCAGCGCGCCAAAAATGAGATTCCTCATCTTGAGGGCAGCGTCGAGGTGTATACGTGTGCGTGTGTGTGCGTACGCGGTGCGTAGCCCGTTTAATCGTTTACTTTCGCGAGATGCGGACTAACGGGACAGGTTCGCGACCAAGTACAATTGCATCGAGTGCGTTCCGCTACGAACGCGGCGCGCGATAGAGTGATTGGCGAACGAAGACCCGTTCTTATCGCTAAGGGCGCTTGTCCGACACCGTGCGCGACGTGTTTGTGTTTGAGTAAATAAAGCCGGGGATCAGGTAGCTGCGTATTTTCCGTCGAGCGCGAGGTAAATCATATAAATGTAAATGTATTATTCATTCTTTCGCTTTAAAAATAGTTGATTGCCGCGAGAGTTGCTCGCTTCGCCGTACAGTCTCGTATCCGCGAACGAACATTTATTTTTATCTCGCGAGGTCGCGCGGAATGTCTTATTGTCCCCAAATTGACGGACGAGATCTTTGTCGATCGCAACTTTACACAGGAGGACATAAATGAGGTTCTTTTTCGGTGCGGCTAGTGTAGATGAGTGCATCATCTCTAAGTCTCCCATTGGAAAAGCTCAAATTCAAAGATCAGTAGGAGACCTAGAGATGGTGCACAAAATATAGTTACTTTTGGCCTCAACCATAATTTTATAATATTTCTAACAATAAATACGATTAACTTAACTATTTGCATCATTATGATGTTAACCATAATTATCGTTAAAAATATTTTTAAATTGTGGTTGAGGCTAAAAGTAATTATATTTTTTCTCAGGGTGCGCTCGTCTACACTAGCTACACCGAAAAGGGACCCTTATTTATGCACTCCTGCGTACAATGTCAAATATACACGCGAAGGAACGTTTTTTGTTCGGTACGATGCTATCGGCAACGTCAGCTGATTTAAATTACCTGGCGCGCGCACGATTACACCGCGCTCGCCTACTCCACTTCCTTCGATGACGGATCACGCGGTTGCTAATGGTGTGCGTAATCGATGCGTGCGAGATACGCGATCGCGAGACCGCGGGAGCTCGATAAAGGAAATATAATGCCGAGATCGTCGTTCGGACATCCACCGAAGAACTTACCGTTCGCTCTCGGCTATACAATATCTCGTGGGAAGCTCCGTTCGGAAGCACATTCGTGTGCGCGCTCGTGTATACGTAAACACATACACACATACACCGTGTCTGCGGACACGGCGGCGTTCTAGGCGTCGCGACGACCAGGATAGGAAAAATGAGAGACCCGTATCTGACGTCGGCACTGTTTACACGGCAAACCGGCTCAATCGCGACGATATTGATGTATCGAAGGAATCGTTAAACCTTGGCTAAGCGCGCTTTTTCCTTCGGCGATTTATTCCTTGTTGCTTTACTGCATGTTTTTATATCAATAATGATAATGCATAAAAGGCGTTCGCGTTCGATCGGAAGGTACAAAGTCGCGACTTGACAGGGTGATGATTGTGCTAGTTAATCGCCGACGGTAATTTTACGCCGCCGAAAAACGCGCTAATCGACCCGCCGTTTTTCGCTTTGCGCTTCGAGCCGGGTCTCTCCACTCGGTAATTTCGTTAAGCAGCGCTTCGCGAGCCAACTAGAGCGTTGATGCATTTACGAGCTTGGGTCGGCCGGCCTCTTTTTGCAGGCGGTTTGCATCCACACCGTTTCAAAAAGAAAATACCCGTCGGCTTTAATAATAGCGCTCTGGCAGTCCGTCAAGAAAAAATTTTCATTTTGAGACTTCTTCCACTCGGCAAAGAATATCTGAATTAATGTAAATATTGAAACGGTGTATTTCTGTGTGCGAGATATATTTTGCTGTCAACGTTGATAATTCTTTTTATTATTAATATTGTATAAATGTTTTCTAAGATTACAAGACATTTTGAACGCTTGAAGAGTCACTGATCACTAGATTCTAAAGATAGAAGCAAGGAACACGATCAACTAAACCGAACTCGATTGTATTCGACGCGAACAAAAACCAGAATCGTCGAATCTGCGGTAAATCGTGACGTATTTTCGCAATTCGATTATAATGGCGAAGCGCGCGACGACGAACGGTATGTCCCTCGGGATACGTTTTCGCGTAACGAGCGAGCGAGAGAGGCGGCACAGTTTTTGTCGCGTTGACTCGCTTCTCTCTTCCTGGGAGACGTGCGTGACACGCGTTCGCAAAAACGTGCGCGCACACGTGCTCCTGCGGCGTTTCACATCATGGGGCACGAGACGACGTCCCCCGTCTCGCGGGCAGAGAGAAAGAGAGCTGCCGTTTGATACCGAGTTCTTTTTTCGTGGGTCCCATGACGATTCGTTGCCAAGTGTGGACCAGATCCACCGTTATTAAAATAATTTTACGATTGCACGCGTTACAGCTATTAAGAAGACTGTCAGAGTGCCCCGTTATATTTAACACTCCTCGAAAAACGCTCTTTTCGTAATTTTTCATATTCGCGATTAATTTTTAATTCATTATATTCATATTTTTTCTGAGTCAGTACAATAATTCTCGCGATTAATTTTTAATTCTTTGTATTTATATTCATATTTTTTTCCGAGTCAATACAATAATTTTTAGTTTTCAATATTCATTCTATCACGTATTCTATCACATATAATCGTGATAGAAAAATTAATATTCGTTTAAACTTGATGCTTGGTGATTTTAACGTATCTACAATTTTAAACGTCGTATTTTTAATTTCAATCTCGACATTTAGTTTATTACCAGCTTTAGAAAATTTCGTGCGACGACAAGCGGAAATGACAAGCATGTGTATTTGCGTGTAACCCTCTCGAAGTAATAAAACACACGTGTTTTACAGGTGAACGCCTCAGGGGTGTTCGAGCTGAGGCTAAAGTCCTTCGTGAACGAGTTCGGCAAGGACAGCCTGGGCAAGTGCTGTTCCGGCAGCGCGTCCAAGACAGGCGAGTGCTCGGGGGTTTGTAAGACGAGGTTTCGGGTTTGTCTGAAGCAGTACCAGGTGAAGATCGACACGACGTCGCCGTGCACGTATGGCGACGTCGTGACACCGATTCTCGGCGAGAACAGGATTAATCTCAGTGCGAACGTCGCTCTGCCGAGCTTCACCAACCCCATCAGGTTCCCGTTCGAGTTCACATGGCCGGTAAGTCTTGTTACTTTCTAGAACTAGATCATATTATGTTTATTGCTCTCATAACTAACATTCGCTTTCAAATTTTTTCAAATGTTTTGGCAAACGCAACTTCCGACGTAACCGAATAACAAGGTTGTACATGTGTCTCGGTTATCAACGGAAATATAATTTAAATTTTTCTAGTGTTTAAAGCTCGCAAAATTAAAAAGCTATTTTGATTATTCAGTAAATTTCTTTATTGCGAGAAAGTACTAAGTTTTCTACGGCTCGTATATAAGTGGCCGAAACACCTTGCATGTGTAAATAATAGCATAAAGCATCGTACTCCCGTACATATATGCGTAGGATAAATCCAACATTCTAAGGAATATATCATTGTCGAATTATATGCGATGATTTATAAACTTTTATGAGAGACAACGCGTGTCGATACACAACGCTCAGCAGCGATGTCTCGCGATAGGCTTCACGAGAGGCTTTGCATGCGCTGGAGATTTTTTGCCGGGGTCTCCGATTAGCATAAACGTTTCAATGTGGGAAGTAAGAAATGTTGACGACCGTGTGGTGATAGATAACGAGTACAGTGTGTTCTATATAACGTCGCGCACCGGCGGCGATGTATAACTTACAAAACGTACAGTTACAAAAAGCGAATGAAAACTGTACATATTGCCTGCGCAACAGCGATTATACCGTTACGGCCGTCCATACGCATTCTTCTCCGCGTGTCCACACTCGCTAAATATCTTTGATGCATTATACAATCAAGAGGACAACCTCAATGGTTTCTCTCAATCATTAGCAGTGCGAACTTTTCAGCAGATAATAAATAGTTTCGCAATGATTTAGTATATAAAACAGGCACGCGTTGTTTCGTAATCGATCGAGTACACATGTCTCTGATCTAATGAGACGGAAATATTTTATATATTGCCGAAATTAGACAGCGGAGACGTAAAATGATGCGATGCGAACTAGAAAAGAACAACGCTGTTCTTCATCCATTCAGTCAGTCACGGATACTAATCGGACAAGTGCATTATCTAACTCATTTTCATCAAACGTCGAAACGAGATCAAGATACGGAACACGCGGAATTCGCGTGCGAAGTACGCGGGGAAATTGTACGACGCGAGAGTTAACGCGTGGACAAAGTCGAAATTGCCGCCCTTTGTAATAGCACGTCGCCGATGCTATCTCGCGCGGAAAACACAATTGCACAGTCCTGCGCTCTCGTCTCGCATAACCGACTAATTTGCACGGAAGTCGTTCGCGAGGACTGGAAACCTGTTCTGTTTGTAGCTTCGGAAGGTCGTACCATCTAGATTGCTATTGTAATATCGGTGATACAATCCGCAGTATGGAATGCTTAATCGAGTTCTGTCTTGAAAGGATGCGTGGCATAAATATCGTAAAAACAATAGAAGATTTCATTAGAGATTTTACGATGTGAATTTTTAAACACGTAGAGCGGGTTTAAAATACGTTTGCGTGCGGTGTTTACAACTCGAATCGACCGGTCATCTCAGCGATGTAATTTTCGAGGTGCGTGCGACGTGTATATGGGAAGTGCGTGCGTCGTGCAGTCGAGTAGGCGAGGGAGACGTTGCACGCGTCGCCGGTCGCCGTTGCAATTGCAACAGGTCGGCGGCGGCGGTGGCGGCGGCGGCGGCGGCGGCCGTTCTCGCTGGCAACGACTTTGATTTCTGCCTCGCTTGACGCGCGCAATTAACGAAAAGGGGGGAAACGCGCTTTTTCTCCGTCCGTTTTCTTTCTCTCGCGTGCGCGCTACGCGTGTCGGCCGCGATGCGAACGTGCAGGATCGACGCACTCTCTCGCATCTGCTTTTTCCCTTCCTACTTTCGCGCGCACGTTGCAACGAGATCGTTATGGCGTTACGGACAGGTTGATTGTGTTGTAGGAATGAGAGGGAAGGAAAGAAAGAGAGAGAGAGAGAGAGAGAGAGAGAGAGAGAGAGAGAGAGAGAGAGAGAGAGAGAGAGAGAGAGAGAGAGAGAAAGAAAAACATAGAAAGCGCGTGTATAGGGGTTGCGTTTGCGTGGCACGTACGACGCGTGCTGCCGACGTCGCTTGCACGCGTGCATGCGTACGTAGCCGTTGGTGCAGCCAAGAGAGAGAGAGAGAGAGAGAGAGAAAGAGAGATAACGAGGGCGAGAGATAGATAGAGAGGGGGAGAGAGTTGGCAGATGCCGCGGAAAAAGAGAGAAAAAAGAGAAGGAGAGAGAGTGAGCAAGGGGAGAGTAGCACTTGTCTTTCCCTCCTGCTGTTGTTGATGCTGCTTGCTGTTGCTGACTTCATGTTTTGGCCTTCATAGGCGCCGAAATTTAAATGCGGTAAAAGTAGATAGATGTTCGATGAAAGTCGAATCGAACGACAGAACATTGGAAAATTAACATTTCGATAGCAAGGTATAAAGATATTTATAGTTTATGTTTCATGTATCTAGCGATATAGAAAAGAGACGATAGTACGACGATACTATGTGAAGCGAAGGACATTCGTTGTATGATTTTATGACAAAAAGATTTTCAAGGCGTACGTGATGTAACGCGTCATTTGTACAATCCGAGAAATATTTATTCAATTCAATTTACAAGGCTTCAAACTGTCTTGTCATGCAAGTTTCTAAGTCATGCAGAATCTAAGCTCCGCGTGTTTTTCAGTGATTTAATAAATTCGTTTTACGATCTATTTGAGCCAAAACTGACAAACTACGCCCGCCAATGTGCAGCATCTTTGGCGCACGTCAATCTTCTCATATCGGTGCTCGCACATTTCTGACTATGGTTCTGACTATGAGACCGCTGCTCCGCAGGGCCGGCCGCTGGGAGCAGATGGCCGGAGCCTTTTGCGCCTCTGCACACTTCCCACGTACTTTATCTTCGCTCTTTCTCTCTCTTGCTCTCTTCTTTCGCCCTCCTTGGCTTTCTCGTGAGCAGAGTTAAAATTACTAACCCATATGGCGCCCCTCACGCCTCTAACGAGTTCTCCCCTCTCTCGCTCTCGATCGCTTTTTCGTGTTCATTTTTCCTTTTATTCGCGTTTTGTTTTTTTATTCTTTATTTATTTTTATACTTTTAATCTTGGTTTTTTTTATTTGTTTTCGAAAGATAATACCATGGAAAATTTAAATTTATTAAACATTTGTTAATTTTCTTTTTGGAATATATTTATAATAAAATACTTTTTTGTGAATCTGTCGGTTGGCTACTTGACGGGAGCTGAGCCGAAGGCGAAATAAATTCACTTTCTCTTTCTCTTCCCCATCTATACCCGGATGGTGCAGGCACGTGCGTTTCTTCGACATTTACCACCACCAGTTGAACCCGCAGCTCCGGCGGCTGATAGGATTATCGTGCGATGTCGAAATTATCCCGCGAGAGCAGTTGCCGATATTCTACCCGGCATCTGCTTTGATGTAGCACCATCAAACGAAGTCGGTAGCGGCCCTCGGCTTCTCGGAAGGCACGGTCACAGTTCGGCGGAGAACTTTCGGTGGTTCCTGACCGATTTCTGGCCGACGCTCGTGCCGGATATCGTCGAGTTCGCTCGGCGTGTCGGCGAAATAGCTCGAAACCGACGTAAGCCGCAATCGCTATTTGGAGTACTCGATTTATTTTCGTAGCTTCAAAAGCGAGAACTGTTTCAACTACATTCTAAATCCCATTTCGTAAAATCAACTGTACGTAAAGAGAATTGAGAGAAAAAAGTGACGACAAAAACCACTTAATTTTAAATCATGCCATCAACCAATATGATTTGATTAATGCATACTAATGCTTTGCGTGCTAATGATTTTTTTTTTTAAATTTAATAGCATCGTGACAAATAAGTTGCATAAACGAGTTGTTACACGACGCGTTTCCACGCCAGGATATAACGAAGGACGGTGAAAAAGTGAATTAACTCGTTGTTCCCGCTGATTACGGCCGAGTTCGCAATTAGTAAATTGACTCGCGACTCAGTCAGGCCGTACGCATTGGCGACGAGCGAGAACCGATAAAATAGCCACTATGAATAACTATGAGTTACGTGCAATGCGCATAAATCACTTCCGTACGACTGAGATGCGCGAATTAACGGGCTTTTTATCAGATTCATTAAATGCCCGTGCATAATTAGTGATACAATTCGACGAAACTGAAAATGGGCGATCTATTTAAAATAATCATTTTATCGACATTTACAATTTTAATGATACACTGATTTTTATGATATTTCTAACGATAATTATGATTAACCTAATAATGCCTATATAGTTAAATTAATATATAGTTAAATTAATTATATTTATTATTAGAAATATTTTAAGATTGTGATTAAGGCCAAAAACTATATTTTTCTCTCAGCACTGATTGAACAAATTATTTATATTTTTTTTATTAAGGAACTTAATTGATTTTTTTATATTAATATAGACATTCCAGATAAACTTTCGTTAAAAGCAAATGGACAAATTCTCGTCAGAGCAATTTTTTCTCATACTTATACCGTAAATTATTTCTCGATGGACGCTCCGAGGAATGCCTGTGGTATGTCATTCGGCGGCATGCGTCGTCTCGATACATAATCGTAACCTTCGCAGACGCTGCAATCTCTTATGCGTGCGTGCGTGCGTGCCGCGGTCTCTTATGCGCGCGCCTTAATTGGCTTTACGTTCGTGTACACGAGCCGCCTTATTAAAACAGCACGAGGCGACTAGCGACAGTGCGGCTACTGTGCTCGATCGTTGCGCACGCTTCTCGCGAGTGAGCGCACCGTCGTCGCTCGCGGGGCCGCGCCGTGCAGCGTGCAGCGTTACGCGATTTTTCCGCGCGCATTCGCGCTAATAGCACGCACGCGCGCGCGTCCACACGCTCGCTCGTTTGCTCGCTCCATTCTTTTCCCCGCTTTCGTTATGTCGCCTGGGAATTCCGCCGTGCCATTCTATTTTTAGCCGATCACCGTAACTTCCTTCCGCGATAAATCTCACGCATTATCATAAGGTAGATGTTGACGTTAGAGGAAAGGGTTGCGCCCAGGCACTCGACTCTTGTCGCATATTGCTGCCATCAATTAGGAAATTGTCGAAGAAAATGGCGATTACAAATTGATAGAAATATAATTATAATGATAACGAAATAACGAATGAAATAGAAAGAAAATAGATAATCAAACTTTAATTTGATGTCTGTTAAATATTAATTTTTACGAGGTCAATCATTTTATCGACATTTACAATTTATATAAATTTTAGTGAAATTTTAATGACAGATTGAAAAAAATTATTTATATTTTTTTATTCACAAACTTAATTGATTTTTGTGGATCAGTGGATCTGTAACATGTAAAGCAATTTATATAGATGTGATTTCGTAACACACGATATTGCCAAAACTATACAGTAAGTATTCTTAAATGCGTTTTCGTGGAACGCGATTGCGAGACCGAGACTCGAGGAAGAACAGTGAGAGGTAGTGGACGAGGGGGCCGCGAAAGTGATGGGAATCGCGTTGCAGGAAGAAGGGAGAGGAAAGGTGGGGCCCGAAACTAAGGCGGCTAGTGAGCGCGCGAGCGAGCGAGCGAGCCGTGGGTCCCACGGCCGAAAAGGCTGCGTGATTCGCGTCCCAGACGAAGGCACGAGCGGCGAAAGGTCGAACGAACGAACGAACGAACGAACGAACGAATTATAACTATATATACGAGGGAAGGGGAGGGAACAGCGGCTAGGTGACTCGGCGCATCGCGTCGCGGCTTATGTTTTAACGCAAATTATGTGGACACGATGAAAGAAAGGAGACGACAACACGACGCGACTGCGGCGGCGACGACGGCGACGCTCAATTCCCGAAACTCCGCCGACGCGTATTTTTAGTTCCGTCGCGCGTGCGAGCTTGCGAGACTCGCACGCGATCGACCTCTTTCCCTACCGGCGGTTAATTCCCGTGTGTCTGCGTGCGGTACCTTCCTTCCTTTCTCCTTCTCTCTTCCTTTTCGCGTGCGTGTCACAGCACGAACTGCGGAACTTAGGACCTATTACTACACGCGTCGGCCAAGTTTTATTTCGACTCGAGGCCCTTTTCTCGAAATCAATGAACTTGTTTTAGCGAAAGGTGGATCTACTCTCTTTCTCTCTCTCTTTGTTCCTAAGATTTATATATATTTTTTATATCTATATTTTCTTTGAGCTCAAGTTTGATAATCATTTAAATGGAATTCAACTGATAAAATATGTGATTTTTATACTTTCAAACAATATACTTCTGAAGTAGACTACGCTGAAAAAAAATTCTGGTTAAAAACGGACGAATCAGAAAAGTCTTGTAGGATTGATCAAATATTTTGATTATTATAATAGGAATTCTGGTTTTTATAGGTTTTATAGGTTGTAAAGTAGTGATTTCTATTTGATCAATCCTACAAGATTTTCTGATTCGTCCGTTTTTAACCAGAATTTTTTTTCAGTGTAATATTAAGAAAAGACTGCAACAATAGAATGGAACTCCCCGTGAATTGCAATACGCTTTGCGTTCGTAACGGTACAGCCCGGCAAATTCCCTTTCGCTATAATCGAGTTCGAGCTTGAATTTACTCCGCGAGAGTGCAAGAGCATCGAGTAACGGCCGATGCGTCGCTTCCCCGGTGCACTTCCGGTCTTCTCATCTCGCAGATTCTTATTATGACGTCGCTCGGGGATGCCGCTTACGCGGAAGCGTAAACTTAATCCATTTCCTCTCCCGAGACCCGAGTGTTTCCTGTTGCTCTTTTGTCGCGTGCATATGTCTCTTCCTGGCTATAAAAAAGGGCGAGGAGGCCACGCATGGTAATGGCGAAAATAGGTTTTTGTCTCGAGGCTACTTGTCACCTTTTGCGGTGTGCACGCAATATCATTGTCAGTTCTTGCAACGTTCAATGCGACTGTACAAAGTCCACCGGACAAGCATGTAAAAAGCATGCATATAAAATGTTTTTTTTTTCTTACGCGAATGAAATTATATTCTCACGCACTTTATCCTACAACTTTTACTTCAGTTAATAGGAGAATTTAATCAATTGAAAAATTAATTTTTCTATTTGAATATTTATTTATATTTAAATTTATTGAATAATTGATAAATTTTTTCGCGAAGATCTCTCTCGCGGCGTGAAATCTTTACAATGGAACTCTGTTAGAATTCGTTCAGAATTCCTGCTACAGAACGTCATTGTTTGTACAGTCACTCTTTTTTCGGCAACCTTTGGCTTTCATCCTATAGCGTGGACAAAGCGAAAATATGGCTTGAGAGAGTGTGTGTCCTGTCCTATACCCTTTCTCCCTCGTCACGTGGCCATCGGGCAGGTACGCATCAGCTGATGCCCACGCGTGGGTGAACCTTATTGACAGATTGACAAACTGCTCGTCCCTTGGGCGATGTACATACTGTCGTTCGACACGAACGATATATGTCATTATCAACACTTCTTCGTGCGTTGCGAAATTCGTTTTCCTCGGTTATTTTCTCTAAAATGTTTTTTTATATTATGTGATATATTATATCATAATTATATAACAATATCGCTCTTGCGAATCGAGAGAAGGTTTTAATTATAATGTTCTTTCTGTTTTAATGAAAGAAGGATTTCGATGTTTTTTTCATGTCGACAATGAAACTTTTTCTATGCAACGATTCATAATTGATTACAATAAGAGTCGAAAGTTGGAAGCCAGTAATAGTCGGCCCGATCGAAGCGTGTATTAATAAAACAGGCCGCATTAAGAATGGCCCGTGAAAGCGTGACTTTTGTTCGCATTACGGCGAACGAGGAAGGAACGGAGCGGGAGCCATTCATGTCGGTTCCACTTACGGGTAATTATCCAATGTTACTTTTCGAAATATTCGCATGGCCAGCAATTTCTCTAATTTCGAAATACACAGCTTACAAAGCTAACAACACTGTTATTTCTCCAAGTGCAGCCTGAAAATATTCCGCTCGCGATATCTCTCGATTCTCCCGTTCGCACGTTCGATTTCATGTTACAAATTGGCGGCAACGCAACTGCCTGCCGGTGTCCTTCCGTGACTCGTCTATTTTTACCGTGTCCTCTCATTCCTGCCGCTCGGCGCGTAGCGACGTGCGGGTGTTCACGGGAAGGATTAGGTAACGCGTTTCCGCGATAGCTGCAGGGACGGTGGTGAAATTTTCGCGGCCGCCTTCGCATCGAAAGGAGGAAGAGGAAACCGGCGGATAACAAGCGACGACACTCCGCCGCCACCGCCGCCGCCAACAACGACGCTGCATTTACATGTAGACCGTTCACTCTCTCTCTCTCTCTCTCTCTCTCTCTCTCTCTCTCTCTCTCTCTCTCTCTCTCTCTCTCTCTCTCTCTTCTTTCCTCCGCGCGACCGTCTTCCGCGATGATTAATACGCGCGTATGTATACGCGCCCGCGCCCCGAGATTGCAGCTACGTCCTGTTGTACGTGAAGAAACGCGAGTCGGCGGAGAAAGAGAGAAAGGTAGCGAACGAGGAGAAGAAGAAGAAGAAGAAGAAGAAGAAGCGAATCGCTGGATAGAGAGGACGGTCTGCGCGCGAGTCGAAGCGAGAAGTGACGACGAGAAAGAGCGAGAGAGAGAGAGAGAGAGAGAGAGAGGGTAAGAGAGATCGAAAGAGGAGCACACGCGGGACCGAGAAGAGGGACGACAAAGCGGCGTGATGGTTCGGGCTGACGGCGGTGAAGAAGGGAAAAGAGAGGCAAGAGAAGGTGGAGGTATGCTGCGCAGCCGTGGGAACCGACTGCCGAGCGAGCGAGCAGCTCGCTCTCTTCTCCTTCTCGTTCTACCGCAGAGGCCGTCGCGCCTGCCGGCTCTCGCTCCATCGTAGCGGCCGCGCCGCGCCACGCCGCGCGTCTGTCGCCTCTCCCTCTGTCTCTCGCTCTATCGCTCGCCGAGAGGTCCTCTCTTCTCTCTCTCTCTCTCTCTCTCTCTCTCTCTCTCTCTCTCTCTCTCTCTCTCTCTCTCTCTCTCTCTCTCTCTCTCTCTCTTTCTCTCTCTCTCCGCGTCATCCCTCGCGTCCGCAAGGAAAAGGATCAGGCTAGGACGCGTTTTCTTTCCTCCCTCCCGCGTATCCTCGCCCGATCGTCTTTATCGTCCTGCGGATTTCTCCCTCGCCTTCCGCGACCGCGCGTCGCGTCGCGCTGGTCGTCAGCAATCGCTGCTACCGGTGCACACACGCATACACGCACACGCCCGTGTGCACGCCGAGGCGCATTGTTCCCGCGCGGAGAACCGCGCCTTTTTTCGAGCGCGATTCCTCGCCGATTTCATTCCGATCCCCCGTAATAAATTAGCGGACGATCACGGTGGCATTTGTCTTCCCCGGCGATTTATTCTCCTCCCCTCTCCCTCTCCCTCTTCCGCTCCGCCTGATTTGTTGCTCTCGCCGCGACGAGGGGCGATCTTTTTCTCTCGTTTTCGACGTAAAGTGCACGTCCCGTGTGTCTAAACTTTAAGACGCGTCCTTGCCGCGAGAGAAAAAGGCGGTATAAGCCCTGTGTTTCTCTCGTCTCGCTTCCGTCTACGCCTACTATATTCTGACCCCCGTGCTCGTCGCTTTTTCGCCCTTCTCGCGTGTTCGAGGCCCTTGGACCGGTCTCGAGCCACATCTCGCACATTCGGTATCCCGTCGTAAAAGGTGCACCACAACCTGCGCCTCTCTCTTTCTCCTCTCGCTTCTTTTAACAGAGACAAATTGCTCCCTCGTCCTTCAACCCTTTCGCGGTGAAGGGCGAATGCGTACCTGTACGGTGTATAAAGTGCATACTTCGTGGAGTTAATTTTAGCTGGAAATATGCGAAATATGCAGGTAATAATGGTCAATAATTTAACGTTAAATAATATGTAATAATATAAACGTATTTATGCTTTCTTGCGAGAAACAAATTATTTGATGAGAAAATTGATTAAATTTTAATTGATATTTTTTTTATTTTATTCCTGAATATGTGTACATCTGATTTATTTTATGCAAGATTGATTATATAATAATGATTTATTTTAGCATTTACATACTTGTATAATCTTATCGCTGTATTACTTTTTTGCCACGAGCTCCATCGAGATTGCATGCGCAAGAACGGAAGGAAAGCTCGGGAGATGAGAGAGCGCGGTGCGTAACGGCGCGCTCGCATAAATTTCCATGTGCGAGATGACATTCGCCATGGGATTACCGAGGGAGACTCGTTTACGGGAACTCGGGCGAAACACGGGCGGGAATAGCGACGCCGGGCGGATATAAACATTTATTATTCTCCGCGTGGCAACGACTAACGAGGTCGCGTATAATACCGCGTATAAGCACCGCGCGGTGCTCTCTTTCTGTATTTACTGTACATGCTCATGTGACGTTAAATAATTAAACGACGCATTATCACTACACAGACAGTGCAGCGTAGAGAGGATACGACGCGCGCAAGCACGTACCGTGTATTACACGGTAACACCGTGTCTCGTCGCGACATGTCCAAGTGACACGTCTGTGTAGTTTCTCGTGTGGTTTCTCGCCGACGGGGGACCATCGTTACGATATTTACGAGCTGTCGTTTCGAGTATCCCTACCTGGTATCCCTCAGCCTCTAAATTACGCCGCTCGGAAGAGCCATGTGTGTACAGCGGGCCAAAGTTTTCTGCATTTCCTGTCTTCCTCATCTGGGGATTTGGAACAGATTTCTTTCTGACCCATAACTTTTAAATTGTAATTGATTGCAATTTTATTTTGCTAATTAAAAGTTTTATACAAGACGAACAAATTTATTCAAACAAGTTAATTGAACGATACAGGAACGATTTCCACAAAAATTACCGACGATTTCGTGAAATTGAGGTAGGGATCAGCGTAAAATTAGCTAGCCGTGACAAATTGCCTAATGACACTTCGTAGATGATTTATTTAGCTCGATCGGTCGTAGTTTCCACACGTCAACGCACTTAGCACGCGCGTATGTGTATCTTAATGTGACGTGTGATTTACACGGAGGGTACATCATGTGGTTATGGAAGTTGACCCCTATGGGGTTGCGATTCCCCTCGTGCCTGATAACTCGAAAGGGGGTGATTTTCGCGCGTGTATCGTCTCCCTTCCTGCCCTCTCTCTCGCGTTCTGCGGGTCCCCTTTCCCTCTCTCTCTCCCTTTACCAGTGACGCGTAACCGTTTCTCCTCGTTCGTTCTTGATGTGCACGCTCGTCGTTCTGTCGGCGGGCGGACGCGTGGCAACGCGTGGCAGGTGTGCACGTGACGCAGCACGCCGCGAAACGTTTAATTTGTTATTAACCCTTTCACCACGGAAATATTTCCTCTAACATTACCGTTATATTTCGAAACTGCGCACGACTCGCCGTCGAAAAATATGAATGACGCATCTTTTTAATTGTCGGCATTGAACCTAATTACAGGACTGAATTATTAATTCCGTCCGAAATTTTTCTCCGAATTCTTCTTTCCGAAATAATTATTATAATTGTTTATTTTAATTGAGAAATGCACGAGACTTACGTAGTGTTTTTTTTTTTCTGTTTACAGGGTACATTCTCGCTGATAGTGGAGGCTTATCACGATGCAGACAACAGCACACATCAATCGGCCGGTGAGTACAGTTTTTATTTTGTTTTTTTTTTCTACTCTTCTCTAGAGAATGTATGATGATATCGAACACGAGTGCGTGCTTACGCGCACGCACTTATAAGAAACTGGAAAGGATTATCGTAAAATTAGTCATGTAGACGCGACGTTGCGCGTGTCCTAAAGCCGCGAGAGGGGAGGCAAAAAGGTTGTCGGGTGGGCATGTGTGGTCCAGCTGGCCCTAAGAGAGACACGATGTCTCATGCAACGTGGACCAGTCGAGAAGGCACTTCCGGTCCCTGAGCGTGACACTTACCAGAGACGTTGTAGTCCTCCATCTTCTTCCGTCTCCTTCCATCTCCTTCCTTCGTCAACTTACCTCTTAAACTTCATCCCTTTAAAGTTTCCTCAAGATAAAAGCCGAAAAAAGAGAGAGAAAGGAATAGCAGATCGATTTTCTTGCGTTATCGTATTTATCAGATATCGGATTATCTTCATTTAATTGGTTACCGGATTTTCCCTATTTAATTTATTAATTGACTGTTATTAACTCCGAAATAATAAATAACTACGGTGTATATTATTTTGAAATATTTTATATATTTTGTTACAAATTTTTATTTTTTCCAATTTATTGTCGTAATTATTTATTCTTTTCATAACCGCGGTGCATTTCATAAAAATGATATATAAGGGAAATGATATATAAAGGAAACATATAAGAATTGTTATATTTGCGAGCACTTTTCATTACGACGTTAAATTTCATTTCTCTGAGTCTGCCCTTTTCGTCATAAACGTTATATTCAATTTTACGCAACGGATATAAACATGCGTGGTAAATCTTACGCCGAGATCGGCTGCTGTTCCGCGAACAATCGTCGCATTTTCATTGTTCTATTCAGCGTCTATTGCTACTGGTCGTTTCTCGTTTGTAACCGCGCGTTATTACGGCAACGCGTCTCCGTTGTGTCATAGCGTTGTGTCGTCGACCAGGAGCTGTGGGAGAGAGAAAAGTGAGAGCAAGGAGAGACGGCGGATACCGGGTGGCGGCGGCGGCGGCGGCGGCGACGGCACTAGTGTTTCCTTCCTGTGTAACCGTAGTACACTCATCTTCCATCGCGCTGGAAGTAACTTGACACCGAGTATATACGGGCGTCAACGAGCCTGGCTTAGTCCTACCATCAATTGTTCTTAAATTTAGCATTTGAATTAAATTTGTTTAATGCGTGTATTTTATTTTAAAGAGAAAATGTTAAATCGAATAATTTATAAATGTTCGAAGAGGTTTGAAGGGGAAAAAAAAGCAGCAAAATTCCGGAAATTGTATTTCAAGCCAATTTCCACTTACTCCAATTTTCGATGTAATAATTTCATGTAAAGAGGCGGATACGATCTGTGTAACAACCGCGCGCGGCGGATTAAACTCGAAGTGCGTACGGTTTTCTACACGCACTCGCGCGCAGGTAGCACACGCATCCGCTTCATTCTATTCACTCTCGAGACCGGCTTTAAAAACGGGGTAAGAAGAGCGAGACCGCTTAATTTCTTCCTCGAGAAGTCCCGTGGGGCCCCCTCCGATAATTAGAATCGGCCGACGGGAGAGAGCGGAAGCTGCATACGCGCGGCGGCCGCGCGCCCTCATGCGTGTCGCACGCACGCACACGCGTGCACCGTCGCGTCGCGCCGTCGCTTCTCGTATCACCTATGCCGCCACTGCCGTCGTCGTCGTCGTCGTCGCCGCCGGCGCGGCTTCGGCCAATTAAACCAAATTTAACTGTTTCGGCGCCACGCGGCGCGTACTTTATTCGATCTCGCGCTTATTTATCTGCCCGTCTCTCTTTTTCCCGCGTGCTCTCTTCGAACGAGGAAGCGCCGGCTGTTTGGAGCGCGCGAACGAGTTTGCGAGTACAAAGTTTATAAGATTACTAAACTGGAAGTTCGCTGTTGGGTCGGGAAAACTCGGAAGTTACACGGGGAGTCTTGTTTTCGTGAACTCTAATGAACACGCCCGAGATATTACCGCGCGTGTATTCTCATACGTGTTTTAATGAAACTCTTATTAACACGGAGTCCAAATTAATGTCTCTGCACCATGCTATATATCTGAGTAAAATGTCAAACATGTTGTGTTTCCTCATAATTAGCCACACGTGTATGATTTGTCTGCTAAAACTTACCTGTTCGCATATATTATTAAACACTATATTTTCTAATAATATTAAAAAATCAAATTTGCATGGACTGAAATTTCATGATAATCTTAAGGGTTAATGTCCACGTTAAAGCCGGGGCGAATGTCTTCTCCAGTCTCTGGATTTTATCATCAAAGTGCTTATACGTCTGCTCCTCGGTGTCTGCGATTCTTTTCTTAGCGTGCGGATGTTGTACAAAGTCATCGACGTATCAAAATTTGTTTTGCATCGAACTCTGAATTATATTAGGTACTCGCGATTACTACGCGAGGAAGGAATGATTCACAGCTGGTAAATCGTATTTTCAGCATCTTCATAAAATTCTTTAAATCAGATCGATTTATTACGTTAGGAATATTCAGTCTGATAACATTAAATAAAATAAAAGAAAATAGAAATGATTTATATCATTGATGTGTTTAAGATTAATGCAAATAGTATAGAATTAATGTTCAGTTAGGAATGCTCAGTCTGATAACAATAAATTAAAAAATAAATTAAAAAAAAAGAAAAAAGAAATTTATATCATTGGCGTGTTTGAGAGATGAATGTGAATAGTAAAGGATTAATGTTCAGTTTGATAATAATAAATAAAATAAAAAAAATGGAAATAATTTATATCATTGGCGTGTTTGAGATGAATGCGAATAGAAAAGGGTTAATGTACTACGGTAGTGTCTGCATCAAGTATCCACGATGGATCGCCAAACATCGTGTCCCGGATATACACCTATCCCCGGGGTCTTTATCGCGGATACACTGCTTACATTGTGCTCCGTCTACCGTGCTGCTGCTCCGGGCACAATATAATACCCACAACGCACCGGCGAAACGAGCCCTTTATTGCCGCGTTGCTCGGATGCTGCTTCCTTTCTCAGGCGAACACCACTACCTCTTTCTCCTCTCCTAACCACCGCCCCCGCTCCTGCCGGCGCTCTCTCGATCTCCTTCCCTTTCGGGCGTCCCTCTTCCTCCTTTTAGCCGCCCATCGCACGCACACACGCACGCCCATTATCCACGTTGCGTTACGTTGCGTTACGTTGCGTATACGTGCCGTGCCGGTGCACGCGTCGCGTCGCTGCACCTGCGCTCGGAGTTGCGTTCGCTCCGCGTCGCGTGTCACGAAAATTTCGTGGGAATCCCATTCCGCCGCCGTTAATTGTCGCCGCGACGTTTCTCAAGGACGATCGTAGCCGCGGGAGAGAGAGAGTGTGTGTAAGAGGAGAGATAAAATCGCGTTCCTAATCCTGTTAATCTCGGAGCTGATTTCTCATATTACAGACTTGCTGTCGAGTCGCTCGTTATTTTCGCGAATTACCTTTCGAACGGTATATTTCTTGCATGCGCAGCATAAATTCAGATGTTTCCACCATTCATACGCGCGCAAAGTGTCCCAACTAAAAATAAGAGACTTTAAATAAATATCAGATGATCTTAAAGTCTTCTCTTTTTTTTTTATTGCGGTCTAATTTTATTCCCGCCAATGCGACGTTATTTATAAATCTCGGCGGGGCAAGGTGGTGTCGCACACGAACGATTACACGTGTCGATGATAGCGCTCGACGAGTCGTCGATCGATCGATCTCTCGTGTGTCGAGCGTGCACATGAAGAGTGGCATCATTGTACGCGAACCAGTTTCCTTTGTCGCTAATGACGACGTTCACCGACATCCGCCTGGCTCCGTGTGCTCACTGCTCGGTTGTTGCTCGTTTTGGTAAAGGCCGATCGGATTACTACTCTTCCTTTCCTTCATTCATCCGCCGTAGCGCCAACGGGGTAGAGAAGGAGGAAGAAAGAATCTTCTCTCTCTCTCTCTCTCTCTCTCGCCGTTCGTTCGTCCGTTCGTTCGCGGTGAACCAACAGCACTATTATGAAGCGTTATGGGATAACACGCGTGGTAAAGAATTAAATGGAGATCGAGATATCCAGCCGAGCTACTGTTAAACGCTTTAACGCACGCATTCGAGGAAACGGTACGTTCCTATGATTCGTAATATCGCCGCCGGTTCGTTAACTACGACGTCGACGCTCCGGAACCGTCGATATTAATCTCTATGAAGAACTGTATATTGTTTGGAGATATTTCCTACGGAAAAAATTTGAACGGAACATTTATCAGGATATTAATCTCTGTTTCTGAATTTCTCAGTAAGGTGTCTCGAGCCAAGACTGCTGGCTTAAAATTAACCGAGACATTTTATTTTTTGATAAAAGAAATAATTAAATCGAAATATATTAATTTCCAATGTTAGACAAGTCTGCTATCAGAATATTAATCTCTGTTCTTGAATTTCTCAATAAGGTGTCTCGAGTTAAAACTACTAACTTAAAATTAACCGAGAAATTTTATTTTTTTTTGTAAAAGAAATAGTTACATCGAAATCTATTAATTTCCAAAGTTAAATAAGTCTGCGTGAAACTCGTTGATTCTTATCCGTCGCGAAATTACTCTCAGCCGAGAAATAATTCTGAATTTGTCAAGAAAACTGCAATTTGTAAAGAAAGTATAATACAAGTTACATTTGTTTCCGTTGCCCCGACAGAATGTGTACGGGACGCATTGGGCAGACAGCCGGCTTGAGAGTATCCTATTCATTCCCAATTGATATAACGCGTTAGGTCTCCGCGATGCGTACGCATGCACATATACACGTACGAGCGAAAGGAACTCCAGCAGTGGTCGTGGTTCCACACGTGACTTACGTCACCGTCGATTGTCAACCGCTTTTTCCTGGCCGGTCTCTCGTGCTCTCTCTTTCTCTCTTTTTCCCTGTCCCTCTTTCCTCTCTTCCTCCTGCAAACAGAACACCGTTGCACGCCGCGACTCGCTTGCTGCACATCGCCCGACGCACTCGGGAGAGCGCACCTGCCTTCTTTCGCATGATAATAATGACGGCGATAATTGGCCGCCTTCCCTACGCACTCCACGTGTCAACCGGCGACAGAGAGAAAAAAGATAGTACAGCTACATCTTGTTTCTTGATTGAAAAAGTCAATGAAAATCAATAGTCTAATCCACCGTCTTAAAATCTTGAGAAAAAATTTTTTCCCTCAGATTTAGAAAAAAATTAGAGAAAAAAATTTTTTCTTAAGATTTAGGTAGTTCAATTTAAATTAATTTCACGGGTTTTTAAAAATGTAATAAATTTAAATTAATTTTTTCAAGTTATTTGAGATCATAATTATTTATTAGGATATATTTAGAAGAAGATTAGTGCTACATTGGGTCACGGTCGTTGAAATGGTCCGTGCGACCGAGAGGCTCACTACCTGCTGCAATTTGAGCGAAGGCGGAGCCGGCGGCGTTTCGGAAGTTAATCCGCCGCGTTGGGCTTTTACGATCCATTTCGCTAAATAATCAGCGCATCATTTTTTCGCGCAGAAACAGCGCGGGGCAGAGGCAAAACGCCGCTGGCTACGTGCCAGCTCTTTCTCTCCCGAGGCTATACTTGTTCGGCAGTCGCTCGTTTCTGAATGAACAATAGAAAATGTCTGCTACGCGCCGGCGCTGCGCGTTATTAATGAATACCTTGAATCGGTCTGGCCTCGAGCACGCCGGGTGTTTACCGGGTGTATACGTGCGCGGACCGTGGTCAAGTAGAAACGAGCGCGGCAGCGATCTCTCATGGTATAGCGTCCATCCTAATACGTCCGGGGGAAACAGCAGCAGGAAGTTGTAACTTTGCCGATACACGGCCGGTAGCGCGCAACGTAATCACCTTCCAGTGAATGTAAACGTGAATTAATTTTTCCCGCGCGTCTTCGCGAATATTGACTACGCGCTGGAACGGCAATTCGCTATTACATTACGTGTGCATCTTACAGAACACGTATTCGTGTTCTGAAAGACTTTGGCATTTGTTAGAATTTATTATATTTAGAAAAAATTTTCAACAAAAAAAAAGAATTTAAATATGTGTACTGTTTAACGAAGATATCGATTAGCAAAGGTGTTTATTTTGCTTTAGAGGTTTGAGTGTAAAATGCAATGTTATTTAAAACATTGCATTGTTACTGATTGGTTACGATAAATCGTCTCTTTAGAAATATACGTCTTTGCAGAGAGCTTTATAAACCGATTCATCCTCGGTTATGTTTTGTTCCGCGCATCTCAAGTAGCGGAGAGCTCTCTCGGGATCGATCTTGTAGCGTGCGAAGATCGGCGTTTTCGGAACTCGTAACAGCATCACCTGGGAAGATAGCCCAGTAAACTGCCTCTCTTATATATATATATATATATATATATATATATATATATATATATATATATATATATATATATATATATATATATATATATATATATATATATATATATACATCTTGTTCTGCCCCCTCTTCTCCCTCTTCTTTTCTCTTTCCCTCTTCTTTTTCTCTCTTTCTTTCATTCTCGACTCCCGTTTCGCCGACAGCCACTTCCCTTCTGGGAAGAGAGCTGATCTGACTCCCTCCTTAAGTATCCTCGGGCACGCCATCGGCGAAAACCTTCGTCCTTTTGTTCCGTCCTAGCTCTTTCTTTTCCTCGCTCATTCGTTTCTTCGCTCTTTCGTTCTTCTCATCGATGCGCGCGATGAATAGAGAGAAAGAAAGAGAAAGAGTGCACACAGTGGCGTGTGATCGAAGGATTCCTCTCATTGTCAGCAAATCGCGTTATCAGGTGTCAATTGAGGCTCTTTGAGTTACAAAATTTTCTCGAGTCACAATACGAGAATGATAAATGAGAATACTTTAATTCTTTAATTAATTAGAAATTGTTAATAACAATATAAATTATTTTATTGAAGGACACTACACATTAAAAACCGTTTTGTCAAAGTAACTTTTAATTGTATCTATAAAAAAAAATTATATAATTCTGTTTCTCTAGAAACTTAAATTTAATAATAATTTTGAAAAATGTCCATCATAATTCCTTTTCTGTGATAACGGAAACACAGATTGCGGAAAACTTACGAGTTTATACTATTGTTCATTTTTATTCCCTTTATCTATCGGTGATAATTTTCAAATAATAAGTACATATCTTGGAATCATTGAGATTCGAACGTGCCTCTTCACGGCTACGCTATTGATACTACACGGGATAGACCGCAGTGGAATCGATGGGCCCTGGTACGCTACCGGTTCGGTTGTGCGAGGCGCACGGACGCGCGCGTGCACCTCGAAAACCGGTGCTGTGAGATGCAGGTTTTTCGGTAGGGCACCTGATCGTAGCCCCGGATCCTAATCTGTCGGGGCTATTACGATAATATGTAAGGAAGGTTGTAGCCTCTCCACTCGCGTTCGTTCGCTCATCCGTTCGTTTACATGAAAGCGGGTAGAGACACCGAACGGAGAGGACGAACCAGAGGCGAAGACGAGAATGAAGCGTGAAAGAGAGAGAGAGAGAGAGAGAGAGAGAAACAAAGAAGAAGGAGATAAGAGAGAAGGAAAGGAAGAGAGAGGAAGGACGCCTCTTTCCCAGAGCCACAACGTGCTATACTCGCTTACTCTCTTTGTGCCGGATGCGTGCCGCCGACAGAGTAGCAATAGCGGACGAACGTCCGGTCTGCCCTCTCCTCTCTCTCTCTCTTTCTCTCTTTTTCTCTTCACTTCTCTTTCTCCCGGAGGCCGATGCACTTCGATCGCATCATTGGGTGCAGCGGTGCACCTCGTCGCTCTGCCCCAGTGCTGGTCGCGTCGACTAATTACTATCACATCGCGTCTCATTGTTGCCCGGTGTGAACGCACCGTTAATTTGGCGATTAACATTTTTTTTTACCGTCGTATCCGATACATCTAGGATAATCGCAGCGATATAACATTTTTAAATTAATATAGAAGGAAATATATGTATGTATGACGTCTTACTTTGTAGTTTAAGATATAGGATTACTATAAGGAAGTCTATAAGGAAGAACAGCTTGACATTGAAATTACTTTAACGTGGTCTCGTGGTTTTTCAGACAAAGTACTGATCTCGCGGCTGACCACCCAGAAGTGGTTGGACGTCGGGCCGGAGTGGACCGTGGACGAGTACAAGAGCGCCCACTCGCAAATGAAGTATGAGTACAGGGTGACTTGCGCGGCGCACTATTACGGCAAGGGTTGCGAGGACCTGTGCCGGCCGAGGGACGACAACTTCGGCCACTATAGCTGCAGCCCGAGCGGCGAGCGTGTCTGCCTCACCGGCTGGAAAGGCGACTATTGCAACACCCGTAAGTACACTATGTTCATCATTCTGGCATTCATGACCGTACCGTATTTTAAGCGGTAGCGCGACACACTGGCCGCTATTTATTTCCGCGTTCTCCGTCGACTGCACGCGCGCATCGGACATCGTCCTATCTTCTCTCCGTTTGACAGTAACGGTAATCATTTAGACTGAAAAAAAAAGAACCTATCAAGTGGCTAATAACTGTATTGCTGAATGGGATAATATAAGAGACAGGGAATTATCAAAGATTGACTACTTGTTCTGCCAACGTAATCTTGCATTTCTTCCAAGGATTTTGCGAGGTGCGCGGTTATTAACAGGTAACGCTGGCTGCCTCTGCGATCCCTACCGACGTTCGAATATGCACGCTACCTCGGTAAACGACGATACTCTCGCGAATCGCCCGGCGCGGCTCGCCGAACGAACCGTTTCTCGCGTTTCTCTCTTTCTCGCTCTCGCTCTCTGCGTTCTTTCAGAGCCCCGGCGTCTCTCGGCGTGAGGGAGAGGCCCGGTGCAGTCGGTGGTGGTGCGCTGCAGCGCGGCGCAGCCGAGACTTCGAAGCGTGCAGCAGCTTCCCACGCTTGGCTCGCGCGTGTGCGAGTATCTCTTTCTCTCTTCCACTCCTCCGTTCCCTTCTCCGTCCGCGAGCCTCTCTCTCTCTCTCTCTCCGCTCTTCTCCGTCCCACGGCTCGGCTGCAGCATCCCTCTCTTTTTCACTCTCGCGTACCTGCGAGCCGACCGCGACCTAATCCGTGTGCACGTGTAATGATCCGAGATTGTGTGAGCGAAAGAGGCAGGGGGGCGAAATCTGCCTTCGTGTGTGGCTCTTTCTCTCTTTCTTCTTCGAGCTATCCTCCTTTTTCTCATTCTTCTCTCTTTCATTCTCTCCTTCCGTCGAGACTCGGTCGAGACTTTGCGCGAGTCGGATGGAACGGTCGTGCCTGTTACCGGAGTCACAGTCGTCGATGTCGAAGCTCCTGGCCTCTGATGCGTACAGGTTCGTATCCGCACCTGGTGTCCGACTGCATCTGACCTGTACGTACAAAGGTGGTTTTATTCAGAAAAGAAAAAGGGACTTTGCCAACTTCGCTCTTCATTCAAAGAATCCGGGACTCGTTTTTGGATTGTGTCGAATTGTTTGAATGGACAAAAGCTTGTCGTAGCTCCCCGATCAGGCCGAGTGTCGTCGGATAATATCTTCAAATTTTGCGAGGAATGCGAAAAAAAATGCCGAAAAAAGCAATGTATCATTCTGTCTATTCACGACTGAAACTGAAGTTTGTATAACTGAAATTGTAATGTTAAATATTGCGTTATTCCAAATCGTTTAAAAATAATCTACAACATATTTTTATATTTCATGTAGAAGATAAGATGAATGTCGTATTTCTCGTTTATGCGTTTTCACGCACAAGAAATATCTGTTCCAATGTTGAAGATCAAATTCCGCCGTTCATTCTTTCGAGATTTAATATATAAAGCTATATATTACGTCTTCGCTTGGAGAGCATGTTCCTCCAGGTAGGTTTCCACTTTCCCACGAGTTTTCCTCGTTTGTGCCAATTCTCAGTTGCCGAATTCCATACTTTCTCGAATCCGATCGAAGTGAAAGATCGATCGTAGGCGAAGTCTCCCCGTGTGTGGGGCCCGGTATCGACCCCGGTCGTTGCACTCGACACCGACTGCTCGGGGCCGCCGCGATCGACAAAGTTCGCGCGTCGATTACTAATGGACTACTTTTCATTTCGTGGATATTCTTTACTATTCGTTCGATGAATCAATTGTTCGAACAGTCCTTTAGAACTTGTGCCACATTCTCTACATTGAAAAAAAAAATAGGATTTAATTTAAATAATTTCTAACCAACGGTCTTCGTTGACATCTTATTACTTTTAAATCGTATCACTTTTTCTGGCGGCAGAAAAGACGAGATTACAAAAAAAGAAATCGATTTCGACACGCATTTACCGGAATAATGAGCGGCAAAAAAATCTTGATTGTCCGCTACCGCAATATTCCATACGATTATGCAGTTTAACGAGATGCGGCAAAATCACTGTCGCGCTCTCGCTCGATGAGCAGTCGGCCGCAAAATACGTCAGGAAATACGACGATATAAATCACGAACGGCAGACTCTCCTTCGAAACGAGTCTCGCGAGAACACAAAAGGACTTTCACTTCTTCGGAATCTGTTAAAACGGCGGTATNTCGCATTCGGTTTCGCTACTTCCGCGTTGTATCTTCCCGAATCTTAACAATGTATATACTTTTCTCCATTTGTTATATATTTGTTTTACGTTATTTGTGTTAATCTTCTAAAGCACAGAGATTGTACAAAAATTTGATTACATCATTACATTGTACTTCATACGTGGATTTATAAAAAAATTGTCATCTTTCGAGGATTAATGATGTCGTAGATGTTAACATGTTTTTCGCTTGCTCAGAGTCGCCTTATCATCTGCTTTTTTTTTTNGACTACTTTTCATTTCGTGGATATTCTTTACTATTCGTTCGATGAATCAATTGTTCGAACAGTCCTTTAGAACTTGTGCCACATTCTCTACATTGAAAAAAAAAATAGGATTTAATTTAAATAATTTCTAACCAACGGTCTTCGTTGACATCTTATTACTTTTAAATCGTATCACTTTTTCTGGCGGCAGAAAAGACGAGATTACAAAAAAAGAAATCGATTTCGACACGCATTTACCGGAATAATGAGCGGCAAAAAAATCTTGATTGTCCGCTACCGCAATATTCCATACGATTATGCAGTTTAACGAGATGCGGCAAAATCACTGTCGCGCTCTCGCTCGATGAGCAGTCGGCCGCAAAATACGTCAGGAAATACGACGATATAAATCACGAACGGCAGACTCTCCTTCGAAACGAGTCTCGCGAGAACACAAAAGGACTTTCACTTCTTCGGAATCTGTTAAAACGGCGGTATTTCGCATTCGGTTTCGCTACTTCCGCGTTGTATCTTCCCGAATCTTAACAATGTATATACTTTTCTCCATTTGTTATATATTTGTTTTACGTTATTTGTGTTAATCTTCTAAAGCACAGAGATTGTACAAAAATTTGATTACATCATTACATTGTACTTCATACGTGGATTTATAAAAAAATTGTCATCTTTCGAGGATTAATGATGTCGTAGATGTTAACATGTTTTTCGCTTGCTCAGAGTCGCCTTATCATCTGCTTTTTTTTTTTCATTTATTCGTCCAAAGTTCTCTTCACTCAGAGAAAAATATAGTTACTTTTGGACCTAATCGTAATTTTATAATATTTCTAACAATAAATATATGATTAACATAACTATATGCATTATTGTGTTAACTATAATTATCATTAGAAGTATTATAAAATTGTGGTTGGATCCAAAAGTAACTATATTTTTCTTTCAGTATTCGTCTAATCCAAATCGATACTAAGAAAGTACTCGTCATCGGGTATTGTCGCGAATTGCGCATTCTGCCGAACATGCACTTTCTCTGCAACGGCTTCGATCGCATATGACGAAGGGTTAATTCTCTCTATCTCGTTAACCCCAGTGGCGAAAGGGGTGCCTCGGTCGGTAGGGTTGAGAATAGGCGATCAGGCACGCCGCGAGCAGTTGAGCTCTTTCGGGGGTGCCGATACGAAAGCGTTATATAGGGGTTGCTGGCGGGCGCGCAGAGAAAGAGAGAGAGAGAGAGAGAGAGAGAGAGAGAGAGAGAGAGCAGCTGCAACGCGCGAACGAGCCGGCCTGAGCGAGTTGGGCCCTGACAGCTGCACCGAGAGGACGGTGCTTTAACTAACAGCTGCCCTGGACTCGCGCGCGCGCTCGCAGTCCACGTACATTCCGGCTCCTCTATTCCCCTCTCCGTCCCCTTCTTATATCCCTGCAGTTTTTGTTACCCCTCTGCGAGCTACGCGGCACTTTTCCGAATGTACCTTCGATGTCCCCCCTTTTATCTTTCGGTCTACCTGATGGAAACTTTTCAAGTCAGATTGTACCGATTGTAATGTGGGCTTGGCTTAAGCGATTTAGACTTTAACGAGATCATCGTTAAATAAAATAGGCAAGTAATAATGGAAATAATAATAAATCTTTGTGGATATGCTCGTCGACTCAAACTTGTATCGGTTTTTTTGTAAACCCGATCACAATAGGTAGAATTTCCGGTCGTGAAGAGACTAATTCTTCTATAATCCTCCTATAACTGACTTCACGAGTCAACGAACATTCGGAGAATGCTTGAATCCTGTTTATATCCTATAGAAAAATTGTGGCGGTGTTCTTCTTTCATCTGACTTCCAACTAATGCGTGGGCTACATTTAGCAGGTAGTGTGTCACAGTACGGCAGGTATCGCATAGGCAAAAGATGGTGTCGTTTATTCTCGCAGGAAGGAAAAAAGAAAGGTTTGAGAGAGGGGAAAAAAAGGTAAATGATGCCTTACCTTACCACCAAAGAGGTCCGGTGTTGATGACCATTTGAAGGGAAATCTGTGTGACTGTGGATAGGAAATCAATAAGTACGTTGCGGAAACCAGAGAGACTTTGGGGTGTAACACCGGCTACATAATGTCTTTCTTTTTCTCTTCTTTTCTTGCCCTCAAGGGATCAGACGCTTTTTAAAAAACCGGTGTGCAAAAGTCGGTAGATTCATTCAGAATGACACTTGCGAGTGCATTATGTTACCTGCTGTCTATTCAATATATATACATATATCTTAATATATTTTCTTCGTTTATAATCTTTTTTTTTTTCAAATTTTTGCTTATATGGATAATTACTTTTAATTAATTAATTTGTNTTGTGCAAATATCTAAACTAAGATATTTGTTTAAGATGTTTGAGTATTTAGAGAAATATTTCCATAGCAAACGGGCTTTGCATCCACAATTTTTAAAATAATTTCAATTAACATTTAAAATGTGATAAAGTAATAGGTAATGTAAAGTAAATCATAATAAGTGGATATTAATTAATTTAATTGGGTCAGCTTGGTGATATGAAAATGAAAACAGGCTAATTAATATTGATAAATTAATAATTCCTGGCAATAAAATTTATAGCGTTAAAATGGAAAGGAATAATAATTATTTTATTTCACATCGTAATCAGCATGACCTAATAACCAGTTTCAATTGTTTACAGTGTGTTATATAAACCCTTGCGGAATATAATTTACAATTTGTCATATTATATACAAATACAATTTAATTGCTCGTCGTTTTTAATTAGTTGCTGATTATGTCGCGACATTCAGGAGCTTATATCAATATTCTGTTAGATACTCTGTATCAGTGTTTAATTTCGGAAACGCAGATATATTGTGTCGAATAAAATGCGGGAGGATCTTCGACGTCTTCTTCTCGATTTCTCGGAACACTTTGGTCGGCTTGGAAGATCGGCGTTCCGCGGGAGGAGAACACACCGGCGAATTTATAGCCCACCTCGCAAGGTTTTATCTCGAAAAATCGCAGCGGCCGCAAATCGGTCGTAAATAATCCTCGAAGGGCAAGATTTGTCGCGGCTTACGAGATTTGTTTAGTCACTGGTTTCGCCGTCTCGCACCTCCTTCCTCGGCCGAGAGAAAAAGACCTTTCTCCCCTTTTCTTCTTCTTCTTCTTCGGCAACGATACGGCGAAAAGGTGGTATACTTTGTGGAGAAGAGGCTGAAGGGAAGAAGGAAATGGAGGTGGAGGCAGGGGGATGGTCGCAGTGGAATCTCTGCGATTCGTCGACGATACACCGACGGCCGGAGAGGGCACGAAGAGAAGAGATCGCGGCGGCCCCGACGGCGGGGCCGAGGGGGGTCGCGTATATATCTCTCGTTCTCCGCTCTATAAATACCATACTCCTTAGCGCTCGGCCATGCCATGCCATGCCATGCCATACCGCGCTGCGCCATGCCGTGCCGTGCCGAAGTCCGTCCGTCCGTCCATCCGACCGGCCATGGCGAGCAAGAGAGTCGGGCCGTTGCGCTCGGTGCCAAGGTCATATGGCCCTCGTGCTGCTGCTGGCCCTGCTCGCCGGCCCTGCCTCGCGCCGAACCGTGTCGGAATCGTCGAACCGCCGCCTTCAACCCTCTCATTCACCGGCATCGAGCGTATCGGGATTTTTCCTTTCGATTTGCAATCCGATTTTTAGCCTCGATGCAGTTGATAAAATCGTTATTTTTGTCGAGCGTCACCTGGACTGGGAAAGTTTAATTAATCTCACGTGATAACGATGGCATGATTGATGAGACGCTCTATTCTGATAAACTTTCCTGCACAATGTACTGGTATTCAAATACACAGAGAAAAAATAGTTACTTTTGGACCCAACCATAATTTTATAGTATTTTTAACAATAAATATTAACTTAACTATATGCGTCATTATGTTAACCATAATTATCATTAGAAATACTATAAAATTATGGTTGGGTCCAAAAGTAAATTGTATTTTTCTCTCAGTGTATGAATTTTTGGATTTTCGATCTTTTCTGCTTGATCGGTTATCGCGCTGTCGTCTCCCTGGAAGAGTTGACAAAGTGACGAAGAAGAAGGAATCCGAAGGGGCGAGCATCGATTCCTCGCATACTTGCACGCGGCGCGGGTTGCCAGCGATAGATCGCAAGTGTAATGAAATTGTGTCACGCGTCGCTCGATGCGAACTAGTGTCTAGTTCGCGCGAATGCGAACTCGTGAGCAAGGGGGGAGGAATTTGTGCTCTCGGTAGTTGGCCGGTAGCCATCGGGTTTTACGTATGCGGCAAGAAAATTGGTCGACCAATCGCCGAGGTGATACGAAGGGCAAACGCTACCGCACGTGATGCGTGTCGCTCTCCTCGCCTTTAAACGGCCCGCATCCGGGGAGCCGTTACGCGTCCCCCCGAATTCGACCGAGTCATTCGTTTGTGGTTTACTCGTCCGATAAGGAAATGGGATGCGCGTCTTTTGTAGGGTACCACCTGTTAATTCTTCCATTTCCTGCACATTAGCGTTTTCAATTTTAATTATTATTACCGTATATAACATTTCTATAGATTAAAAAAAATGGTAAGGTTCATCAAATTGAAAATAAAATTTTAATTTTTTGTTTCCTGATAAAAGTGTAAACGTAGAAATGATGCTAGAAATAAAAATAAAATACAGTTTTTCAATGAGAAAGATCAGGTTGGACCATTTTGATTCCTGCGGGTCTCAATCGCCGCTAATCACGGCATCACAGGCTGCAAACAATTACAGCATAGAAGTATTTTACGTCTCGAAAATGTAAAGAAGGACGAACTACCGTACGCGTGTATATGCATGCCATCGGACGTATCGCATACACACCGGTATTCCACCGCTCGCTCGTGCAGTCGTGAGGGACGCGATCGACCTCTCGCCGAGAGTTGCCTTAACCTCTTGGATTTTTTCTTACTCATTTCAGCCCGCTGCCTGCCCGGATGCGACGAGCAGCACGGACACTGCAATCGACCCAACGAATGCATGTGAGTATATATACACACATACATACGGCGGTATATTCGCCTAATACCTGCGCGCTGCGCGCGCGCGCACGCGCGCGTGTACGTGCGCATTGCGCCGCCCCATACAACCGCCGACTAAATTCCTGGGCCCCGACACGGTGCATCCACTTCTCTCTCTGTGTGTACCGCCGCGGCGTATATGCATGTACGCGCGATAATAATTACGCGCATACCTATCGTAAATTATCGTTCGGCGCGCGGTTTCGAAAAGGTATATACGCCAGCCAGCAGCTCGTCGTGGATCCACGTCACGATTTCCAGTAACGCTGTCCTACACAAAGTATTCCAGAATCCTTTCGTTCTTCCTTCGCGAGATGTTGGAACTCTAACTGGAAGATGTACCGGCGATGATTCACCTTTGATGATTCAACTCAATTTTTTTTTAAATATCGCCCTGGAAAAAAGATTCTGGTTAAAAACGGACGAATAAAAAATCTTGTAGGATTGATCAAATATTCTGGATAATTGTAAGTTATAAAGTATTGAGTTCTATTATAATAACCAGAATTTCTATTATAGAATATTTGATCACTTCTACAAGATTTTCTGATTCGTTTTTAACCAGAATTTTTTTTTCAGTGCGTTCAGTGCGTCAATCGGTAATGTACATTACATCGGAAAATTTTGAGAAAGAGGGATAAGGTACAAACGAATCCTACTTTGTAGTATAATAATGTTTAATAATTTTAAGTCCACAATTTTAATTAATAATTCCATCTGCGTGCCGCATAATGTAATGTTACTGCTAACTGAAGACCGCGTACGCACCGCGCACCCTTAAGAATCCTGTTACGGCGCGTGCATTCACGACGGCATTACAAGTGCGCACCCGTTGTATATTATCGTACGCATATTTTTGTAACGCTTTTATGAGTGTGCCGCGCATACAACGAGAAGGAGGAACGAAGTGGAATTTGAAGTTCCCCGGCTGCTTTCCGTTCTAACGAGGCAGTTTCCGAGGTGCCAATCGTACTTGCTCCCTCTTCCTTCCCAGATTCCACCTTTTCTTTCTTCCTTTTTCCCCACTTTTATCATCTTTTCCTCTTTGTTTCTCCCTTTCCCTCTTTCCTTCTTCTTTCTTGGCTCGCCGCTCCGACGTGCTATTGAACTTTCCGATTTAATCTGCTGTTTGGCAAAATTCCGGGATTCTCCGACATTTCCGCGCTTCCTTAAAGTCCCTCGCTTTAGTCCGACTCGTCCATTTCTTCCGCAAATGCCAGGACATTCCATAAATTGTGCGGCAATACTTTTAGAGATTTTATTTTATTACAGATTCTTTAATGAGTTTGGAAAACTGTTTCCTTTTTCTATTTTTATGCAAAATTTATGCAAAGTTGAATAATACGATGGCTCGCGAATCTTGTTCACGGATGAATCACGAACGTCACGCGTTTCAAGATATCGCGCCGCGCTGCCGTATCGGCCCGAATCTCCGCCTGGTCGCGTTAACTCGGGTTTAGAGTTAACTCAATTATCTAATTACTCCACGACCAGGGTTAATTGTCCCGTTAGCCGCAGCTACGAGTTTGCCGTTCATGCCTTATTCACGGTTGCTTCGTTCTCGCGTGATTTTTCAATCAAATCCACTTGCCAATCCTCAGGCATACTCGAAAAGAAAATATACACGAGATATGTAAAATGATCCAATTTCCTTGTGTTAATATTTCCAGTTTTTATTTGATTCGAAGCTGTTTTTTCTCTAACGATAATTTGTGCAATTATAATCTTTTTTTTCACGACTTTTTGTATATCACATTTAAACTGCATTTATCAATTTTTTTTTGTTTTTTACTTTTCTCATTCCTTTCGTAGATTTCGCTCCTCGCACCGTCTCCATTAGAATTGATGCCGTCGCGAGGTACAAAGTTGCACGATTGTGAAAGGAGGAACGGCGCGGATTTTCCCGCACTGCGAAATATACATCGCCGTCGTGAGTTCTCCGGCGATGAATATCGAGAGTTTCTCGCGACGACGGCGGCGAACGCACTGTGCAGACTATGCGTGTCTGCGGCGTTACCGAGAACACAATGCCGATGGTTAAATCCGAGAACGAATCGATTCCAAACAGCTCGCGATATTTTCGCAATTTCAGATTGTTCCGGCTCTTAAAAAAATCGCGAATTAATTTGATTATCGAAACATTTGTTAATTTATCATATCATGAACACTTATAAATAGTCCGCAAACTGTAGAAAATTAATAAATTATTGCGTAAAAAAATTTCTTTGCGACACAAGTCATCGTATATAATATGGTATGTCGTCTCTCGGTTGAGCATTATTATTTCGTGTATCCTCTTAATGCGATCATTATGACGGCATGACACGCAACGAATGTCAATTACGCGCGCGCACATTACGCGTACCGCACGGCCACCTTCGTTACGGACAAATTTTTTTCCCCCCATAAGACTTTAAGACAACATTCGAAGCTGATGAATAAAAATATCGTTACATCGAATGTAACGGACTTTGATCGGCGTTAACCTTGATCGCACTCCACGTGCACGCGACAATGGCTGACGTATGCCGCGCTTTACACGCCCCGATCGTAGATGATTACGTAGATTGCGGGAATGGAATTACGATATGCTCGTTTTCAGTCGCATAGCGTATATTCGCGTATACTCGGAAAAGTACGATAACGATCGTCCCGAGGTGACGGGCCCCGCCGGGCTCCGTGGGATATATCGCGCTCGTGATACGTGGAAGAATCACGGTCGTTGGACGCCCCATTGAAATTTTGGGGCTCGCGTGCGGTTGTGCGTGCGCGTGATGTCTGAATACCGATGAATACGATGCATCGACGTTACGATCTCTCTCGCCTCGACTGAAAGAGTGAGAGAAACTATCGGACGATGTCTCTTGAACGTAAAAAAAAAGGAGATCTAGAGATAGAGGGACGATAGAGCTATGAAACACCTGTCATATTTCAATTTTAATTCCTCAGGAGAATAAAAAAATTGGAATTAAAAGCATAAAATTATGCGAATTTCTATTTTAAATTCTGTGCTTATATCCCGGTGATACAAGTCCAAGTCACGCGCGGGAGATTTATATTTTTCCCGGGGAATGTCGAAATTGAGTCTCTCGATTTTCTATCACGCCTGGCGGTATCATTTCGGTTCGACCCCGACGTTTAAATAGCCGCATAATACCAGGCAAAGGTCAAAGAACGCACTCGAACGCGTCTCGAACGTGTGGCGCGATATCCTCGCATCTGATAGCGCGCCGAGTCGCGAAGGAGGAAGGGAAGTCGTCCTCTCTCTCGTCTCTTTCAGAGAGATATTTAACCGATATCTCTTCCTTCTTCTGTTCCCCTTCGCCCTTGCCGGTGCATGACCTATCCCCCGCTGATAATTATGGCACAGTCGCGGCCTAGCCGTAAAGTAGAATGCGCGATCACGTGGACGCCGGCGTTTCTTCGGGGACGTACGTCTCTCTCGCGCGCGGTACCAAACCATCGCGAATAATCCGCGCGCGGCACAGTTCGGCTGGCTTTCCAACCCCCTTGGTCCCGTTTCGTCCTCTTCTCGTTCCTTTACCACTACCTTCTGTCTCTCTACACCCTTGCTCGCATTCTTCTCTCCCTTTCTCGCTTATTCCTCCTCTTGTAAGAGCCGCGACAGTTCTTCTCTTTCTCTCACTCTCGTACTTTGTACATAGAACTTAATGGTATAGTCATGCAACGTCCACGGCTGCAGTTTTTCCTCTCCCCTCTGCCGGCTCCTTCTCTTGCCTTCTTTTTCCTCGGCTCTTCGTTCATCTTTCTCTACCTGTCTCCCTTGCTCACCTCTCCGTACCTTTATTCTCCTACTGTCTCTCTCCAACGACGATAGAGTCACAGCGAGAGAGCGTCCACTGTGTGTAGTGGACGTGTGTACACGCGGATACGCGCGATAGTGTGGGGCACCGTGAGCCGGCTCGCGCGCGAGCGCGCGCACGCACACAGTGAAGGGTAACCTTTCCTTGACCCGCATACTGAACGGCTGTGCCGAGGCTCGAACCGTGGGAACACACTACTCGACGACTCATCCCCCACCGCTCCGTCAGAATTCTACTTCCCCCCTTTCCAGCCTTCCTTCTTGCTCCTCCGCTCCCTTCCCGCGCCCATCGGTCGTCCCCGTCGGTCCCGCGCGCTGCGTCTCCCTCTCCCTTCCGTGAACTCTTCCTCGCCACTGTCCTTCTCCCGCTCTCTCTCTCTCTCTCTCTCTCGCGTATCCCGGGCCCCCCGGGCCCCCACCCTTCAATGACTGCTTCTTCCCGTTCGCGCCACCTTCGGTCCCTTCTCCATCCCTTCCCTCCTTTTTCGCGGCGCGCTCATGTTTGCACACATCGAAACGGCCTCTTCGTGTGTGCATGTGTGTGCATACGGCGCGGGGCACACACATGCAGCATCTTCTTTTCATTCCACTTCTCGTTCTTTCGTTATCTCTGTCTGTCTTGGTCTCTTTCTTCTTCGTTCCTTCATGAGGCATAACCCCCGCACGTAATGTAATGGCCGACCAGCGTATCATCCTCATCTCTTGGCATGCCACCCTCTCACCCTTCACCGGACGGTTCATTCTCTCTCTTTCTCTCTATCTCTCTTTCTTTCTCTTCTACCGGCTTTATCCACTTTTAAGATATTCCCTGTCGCTGTACGTGGCCTCTTCCTCTTTCCTGTTCTTCGCCGGTTATTCTCCGCGTAGAAACCGCGAATCTTTTCTTCCTTCGCGACTTCTCGACCGAGAAGTCCCCGTGCCATCCTTTCCTCTGCCGTCTTCCTGCCGCGTATCGCACGTACACATTCGCACGTGCATATTTGCACATCTTTCGATGTCGTTGTCGCCGACCTCTGTCCTATCGCGCGCTTCCTCTCTCTCCTTCCCTCGCGACGAGCTCTCCTCGTTTACCGGGATTTCATCGACCTCTTCTTGCACCCATGACTGCCTTCCGTCCAGTGAAACTCTCCTCGTGACTGACGGAAGACAGAAGAGGGTGGGGAGGACTCGAATATCAAAGTATGCGGACCCAGACCTTCCCGATTGGATCTCTGTCAAAACACAGCCGCGATGGTTCGAGCAGATCTAACAATATAGACTGTGCGTAGATCATCCATCCAGTGTGCCAACCTTGTTGGCCACTGTCCTGACAGGATCCGATAGCATATGTACATAGTTAGCGGAGAGAGAATGATTAATCTCCGGGGATGATTCAGCTTTCGTGGAAACCGTGACGTATCTCCGTCATCCATTTACTCCGCCGGTGGTATCCGATCGTGGATAGATACGATACATGTCAGCCCTTTGATTTGTTTCTTACCTTCCGTCGTAATCGCGCGCGCGTGTGCGAGCATCCGAGCGTTACTAAGGAGCCACGTCCTGTTTGTTGCTGTTGCAGATGCCACAACGGCTGGAAGGGCCCGCTGTGCAATCAGTGCGTTCGGTATCCGGGCTGCCTCCACGGTAGCTGCCAAAAGCCCTGGGAGTGCGCCTGCGACGAGGGCTGGGGCGGNCTGTTCTGCAACCAGGATCTCAACTATTGCACGAATCATAAGCCGTGCATGAACGGCGGCACCTGCTTCAACACCGGCCAGGGCTCCTACACCTGCTCGTGCCCATCAGGCTTCACCGGCACGGAGTGCCAGACACCGCTCTTTGACTGTCACTCGAAGCCCTGCCTGAACGGCGGAACCTGCTCGATGACGGAGTCGCCGTCGGTGAGCTACGTGAGCGGCAACGGCACCGAGCTGTCGTCGTCCTCCCGACAGCAGCATCGCCGTGGCTACCGCTGTACTTGCCCGCCCGGTTGGCGCGGCCGACACTGCGAGATGACGACGCGATCCTGCCGAGACTCACCCTGCCGACACGGTGCCACCTGCGAGGACGACTCTCTGCGTGGATACGTGTGCCGTTGCCCGCCCGGCTACACCGGCACCGACTGCGAGTCGCAGATCGACGAATGCTCGCCGAATCCCTGCGCCAACAACAGCACCTGCACGAACCACGTCAATGGTTACCGGTGCACGTGCCTCGCCGGCTTCATCGGCGAGCGCTGCGAAATCAACGTGGACGACTGTCAGGGCGATCCCTGTCTGAACGGCGGCACCTGCAAGGACCAGGTGAACAGCTTCCGCTGTCAGTGCGTCCCGGGCTACGTCGGGCGGCTCTGCCAGGACAAGGTAGATTATTGCCTGGCGAAACCGTGCGCGAACGGCGGCAGATGCACCTCCGGGACCAACGACTATCACTGCACGTGCAAGCCCGGCTTCACCGGCAAGGACTGCAGCGTGGACGTGGACGAGTGCCGGAGCGCGCCGTGTCAGAACGGCGGCATATGCCGGAACCGCGTCAATGGCTTCTTGTGCGAGTGCCCGAACGACTGGCACGGTGACACCTGCAGTGACAAGGCCGGCGTCGTGGTGGCGCCGCCGATCGTATCACCGTCCGCGCCAGCGATTTCGAACGTGCCGCTGGCAGAGCCGTCCTCGGGCAATAGCCACTGGCCCGGCAATCTGTCCAAGCACGTCGCCTCCAGGAAGACCAGTCTGACCACCGAACACCTGGTGATGATCGCCACCCTCTCCACCGCCGTGCCGGCCTTTGCGCTGTTCGCCGCGGTCGCGGTGATGTGCATGAAGAGGCGACAGAAGCGGGAACAGGCAAAGGCCGACGAGGAAGCGCGGTTGCAGAACGAGAGGAACGCGGTGCATAGCAGCATGAGCAAACGCAGCGCCAGCACTATCGGCGTCGGCGGCAATGGAATCGGCAGCGTCGGCGGCCTCCTCAGCGCCGGCAGCGGCCTGCTCGGCACCGGCGGCGGCAGCGTCTGCGCCCTAGGCACCGGCGACGCGCACATGATCAAGAACACGTGGACGGCGAGTAAAAGCGTCAACAATGTGGCGTCGGCGGCGTCGCGGCAAGATGACCTGGACTCGTCGTTTCAAACCGACGTGACGCTCGATAGCTCGTGTTCAGGCTACAAGCCGGAGCCGGTGCTACAAGACGGCCGAACTACAAGGACGACGAAGCAGCTCAACACGGAGGCGGCGGCACACCGGGCGTCCGCGCACCTCTTCCAGAAGGAGAAGGACTGTCTCGGCCTAGGCCTCGGTATCGGGGTCCTGGAGAGTGCCAAAAGGTCGTCCGTGTTCGCTGCCGGCAACGCGGCGGACAGCTGTTGCGCCGCGGAGGCCGCGCTGATGAAGAGGCCGACGACGATATCGGAGGCCAACGGCGCCGGTGGTGTCGTCAGTAGTGGTAGTAGTGGTCCACCGGGTAGCGGCGGCGGTGGTGCCGCGGACAACAGCAATTGCGGTGTGTACGTGATAGACGATCATTATGTCAGGCACGACGCCACGCTGGCGGCGACGCTCGCGACGGAAGTGTAGTAGACTCCCGGGACATTGGATATTCCCACTTAGAGTGATAGATAGAACGAGAGAGAGAGAGTGCGTGAGAGAAAAAAAAAAGAGAAATAGGAACCAGTGCGTATGCGTGTGCGAATCGTGGATCTTGTTTTCTCCGTGCCGCGTAAATTGACAGACCACCCCGTTCGATTTCCTTCGATTTTTCTCGCGCGATGCCCTCCGGGACGGCGACGCCTTCGTCTCGGATTGCCTGTCGGGTTCGTTTCTTTTTCTTTCTTTTTTTTTAATTTTTATTACATCTTTTTTGCGAGGAGTGCTCGTGCATCCGCGATTGGCGCCGCGAGTCGCCGGTGGGACTCCGCGATTGAAACATTTGGAGAAACACGAATTGCATCGGCCAGTTTTACCAGCCACCAGAGTGTATGTCGGTCCCAACTGTACCGGACTAGACCGAAGACGTTCGATCGGGGCCTGATCGAGAGTAGCGACAGAGACAAGGGAGAAGAATTAACGCGATGCTGTGGGGGTCGGCCGGTTTCCTTGGGCTGCCGCGTCGACCCATCCTTAGGTATTAATATTATCGTGCTCGAAAGTGAAAACTCTGTACAGAACTAATTTATTATTATTGTTATTTACTTATTGTATTACTGATTGCTATTAATTATTATTATTATTAATATTATTACGTCGTGTCGCATTATCATTGTTCTCGGCATTAGTTCTTTTTTCGAATTTTGCGTGACCGAGCTGCCGACCGGAGCAAGAATACGACAGCGGAAAGATCTTTCGTGTATATTGTGTATGTGTGCATGTGAGAATAAACAAGCCTGTGTGTGTGTGTGTGTGTGTGTGTGTGTTTGCAGGAGTACTCGTGTGCATGTGTAATTGTGAGCGAGAAAGTTTAACGACGGATTTAGCATCTTCGGAACGACGTCGTCTTTTCGTATTCGGAATTAATGTTCGGAATTCGCGTAACATTTGCTTCTTTTTTTTTTCCCTTTTTCTTTTTACAAAGCATTCCTTTTCTCAGAGAAATTGTACGACGGAGGAATTTCCACCAGTGGCAATGACGTTTAGTGACGAATAGCATGAAAATTACTATTTATGACGTGACACTTGAAAGAAACTGCTTCCTCGACTTTTTGGGATTCTCCGTTTCAGGGATAATCCCGACGAGTCGAATGATACTTCAAACACCCGTTTTCCACGCCGATTTTCAGACCGGCTCGGAGGCACGTTTGGAAAGAAGGATGGAAAGCGGCGCATGGCTCTTAACAAAATTCCGTCCTTTTAATCCGAAAACGTCGTCATTCCATCGCGATAATTCGAATAATAAACTTGATACGCGGAATTGAATTGAGCAACGCGATAGTTAGGCAGATAGTTTTCGTAGAAAAAGATAAAAAAAAAAGATATTGAAAAGTGATGAAAAGCCCGTGCATGCGGAGGATGTAAAATCTCTAACGTATTTTCATTGAATTCAATCCAACTTGTATCTGGAGAGGGGAGCGGAAGTGGGGGGTGGGGGGGTAATATATGATAGTGCGAAATTATTCACCAATTTGAAAAATTCCAAAGAAATCGCGCAGCGTTGGCTTTACCTCGTTGAGAAAAAAAAAATAATCATCAATTTTCTACGAATCCTATAAACGTTACGCAAACGGCGTATACCGTTCGACGAGACATTGCTCGCGCTACGTACGACTGAAAAGACGAACGAACAGATGTGTATAAATTATGCAGATATATATATAGAGATATAGATAATTAAAAATATATAAATGAACAATGAAGTGAGATATATATATATATATATATATATATATATATATATATGTATAGAGATTCGGCGTCGTCGACGACAGAGCGTTTCGACGACGATGCGATTTGTTCCGAAGCGATTTGGCATCGAAATCGGCGAGAAAGGCGAATTGAGAGAAATCACAGAAACGAT
Source organism: Tetramorium alpestre (assembly GCA_021460005.1). NCBI lineage: Eukaryota > Metazoa > Arthropoda > Insecta > Hymenoptera > Formicidae > Tetramorium > Tetramorium alpestre. The sequence goes on along the minus strand of JAJVSH010000149.1, from coordinate 250,714 downwards.
CGTCATCGCGTGAGAGAACGTCGGATCGAATGCTCATCGATTAAATCTGATCGCAGCTCAATCTTCTCTTCCCGAATAACGCGAATTTCGCGGAGACATCTGAAAGATAATCCGGACATTTGAAAGTTCAGCACTTCTTCCCGAGAGAACTTTCTAATCTTTCAGATGTCTTTTTCTTGGATATTATCTTGTCGTCGCTTTCCAAGGTTCAGACTTCTGGAGAACGATGAGGAACCGGGGATTGAACTGGGATTAAAAATTAAGATCCTGACGGATTCGGCCGTCTCTTCCGCGTTTAACCGCGCCGGACGGACGAATCCGTGAAGTCATCGACCGCGCATTGTCCGCGTTCGTTCGTGCGAGAAAAAAAAATCCAGGAAGATCGAGAAGCAAAGAAACAATTCGGCTTTTGCAAAACTTGCGTCATTTTCCGCGGTACGCTCGCCGACTTCGCCCACGAATGCGTGATAGATAAGTGACGATTATTGTATGTTGATGCTGCACGGTCGATTATGATAATTATTTATTTATGACTGCTGATGACGATTTTACATGGCGTAAAAAAAAGAAATAAATAAATGGCGATTAGTGCGCCGATGACAGTGATGACGATATTATCGCGTTAGAAATGCGCGTGCGATATATGAAAGAGAGAGAGAGAGAGAGAAAGAGTGAGTGAGTTGAGCGAGAGTGAGAGAGAGAAAGAGTGAGAGAGTTGAGTGAGTAAACGAGAGGGAGAGAATTGTAGCGAACAAAGATTCGATGATGTTCCTGTTACGAAGTAATGATAATTAAATAAAACGAAATGCAAGTACCGACTAAGTCAGGTTTATTTTCGGGTCTCGTTCGCGTGCGCTGGCGCAAGTAGGGTGTTTCTTTCGCGTTTATGTGAAACCGTCGCACGTAATCGGTAACGCTTTATTTTAGACAATGGCGACCGTGTCCACGAGATGACATCCGTCGGCTCGATCAGGGATCGCGACGAACTTGACTCCCCCGTCTTTGGCTTCCACCTTTCCCAGTCAATCCTTTCCTCCACTCTTCCCAGTCGAGCCCCCTCAGGCGGCCGCCGTCGCGCGCGTACAGACTCCAAATTAACACGTGCGTGTAAATGCGAGATTATATTGTATGAATTTACGATGTGTAATAAAGCTGTTGTCATTTTTTTGTACTTACATCCCTTCGGACGATTTGATACGTTTCGCTATCGTTGAACAGTCTCCCGTCATTCCCGTCCCATTTGTCCCCTTATCTCGCTCCCGATTAGATTCTTTTCAACGACATTTCGAACTCTTAGACCTTCGAATTAGAATTACTTTTTTTTTTCTTGTGTATCAGCGATGCGTATTCGCGAGAAAAAGGAAGATACTGTTTCCCGCTGATAGTGGCCTTTCGTTCGCGATGAGGCATCGACGAAGATTGTAAAGACTAGGCGTATCGTACCCCGTTTTTGTATAAAACAGAAAGAAGATAATATGCACACAGCGTATACATACACTGACATACACGCAGCACATCTGTATATTTGTAGTAGGACTATACAATTGCGATTATTATTAATTATTAATATTATTATTATATGAAACGTGTAAATAGATGAATTGTCAATATAACGATGTCACGCAAACGACAGTGGACGATTAATAATGATACATTAAAAATGAATTCTCGTCTTTTTTCGTTTTTCTCTGTTCCTTTCCTGCTTCCTTACATAAGAAAAATTTAATCGTGTTGTGATTACACGACGCTTTATATATAAGATGTCCCAAGATTTTTAATAACAATTTCTTTGCGTAAAATCAGAATAAATTTGTAATTAAAATTGTACCGGTATTTTATTAAAGGTCTTCACTTTGATTTATGCGTAAGCAATAAGTTTCCATCATTTCGATATATATGATAGAAGAAAAAAATTTACATGATTTTTCGCTTCTAATATTATAATTCAATGTAATCAAAAAAGAAAGATTTTAAAATTTTAATTTAGCTCCTGTAGGAAGCTCTTAATTCCGAGACTCTGTATTAGTCACCCATCTCCAACGCGCTTTCGAGGCCAGACCGATACCGGCACGCTATTTCTGTGTTGGTCGTCGTTACGAGTAGCGCTTAAGGAGGTAGGATACGAAATACACCGCGCGACGACAAAGACCGCGTCGGTGTGCCAGCCGCGATCTATGCCATTCGCGAGAGCTCGGCATGGAAAGCTCGTTTTGCTGCTGCTGCTGTTGCTGCTGCTGCTGCTGCTTGTGGGAAGATCGACGAGAGAAAGGGCCCGGTCAAACGGCGACGACGTTGAACGAATCGAAGTCGCGAAGAGAAAATCACGCGCGAGAGAGATAGCGACGTGCAACTTTATGATAAGCCGTACAACTTTATGTAACTATGCAAACCGCGCATTCCGGATTCAAGGTAGCGTGTCGTCTCTTCCGGATACGCGAGATTCTAACTGGTGTAGACGACGACGTGTACTGTACGTCTTCAGTAATCTACGCTAAAAATATTACATTTAAAATTAAATATTAAACAATAATAAATATAATAAGTATAAT